>QRFJ01003938.1:35007-129376 GCA_006176705.1 Cocos nucifera
AAAAAAGAGAGAGATAATGAGTGAACAACTCTTATTCAATGATCTCTAATCATGGTGCACCCAAACTTGATCTCTAATTCATGAATCTCACCGTATCTAAAATATTGATCCACTCCTTAGTTAAGTCAGACCCACCATTTGCATAGACTGGATTTCTAATGAGTCTCTCATCATATCCGAAATATTGAGTCCAACTCATCCTGCAGCCCATAGCATCCAATGCCTAATAGATATGGTTGCGTCTTTTCGATGCAACTAAGCCACTGTATCCAACCAAGAATAATCAACCTCGGAAAGGATCCGCACATCTACAATGGTGGAAGATCTCAGACTTAATCTTTTCTTAGGGAGAATTGATTCAGGTCTCATTAAATTAGACTTGTCATAGTCATAACAATTATGACTAACCTAGTGGCATGGGTTAGCTCGAATTATTGACCACCTCAAATTAGAACTGGGTTAACAGATATGGCCAGGTAAGTGAGACCGGTGGAAGGGATATGCCATTAACTCGTACAAGAACGCATTTAGGTTGAGTAACTCCCAATTAAAAGCCAGTCAGTCGTATGTGCCAAACTTACCTTAGACACCAAATTATTGAGCCAGAACCAATTGGGTTAGCCTACAATCCAGACTCTAACCTCTGAGCCTAATTAGGTCTTGCTTGATCGTGACTCGATCTTGACCCAGACTTAATCCTATTAGGCTGGTCAATTTAAGCATCGTTGATCCCATCTAACCAACTCTTGATTTGGTTTGATCAACCGCTTAGACCTAATTGAGCTACCTAAGCCCAAACCCAGTATTATGAATATGTCTTAGATCTGAAATTCTCAATTTTAGATTTAATTAATATTTTATAATCTTAATTTTTAATTAAGTAGGGTTCATAAATAAAATATGCACAATAAATCCTAGGATTTCAGGATCTAGGGTTTGCAGAAAGTAAGTTTTGGATTTTTTAATAAAACGAACAATGACAAGCACCCTAAACATCATAAGAACATTCCATCGATGGAGAAGGAGAATAAAATTAGATTCGGACTTGGGTAGATCAATTAGGTCTAGTGGTTGATCAAACCAAATTAAAAGTTGGTTACATGGGATCAAGAGTGCTTAAATTGATGAGCCTAATAGGATTAAGTCTGGGTCAAGATTGAATCACATGAGTGATTGATCAAGCTAAGACCAAATTAGGCTCAGTGGTTAGAGTTTGGATTGTAAGCTAACCTGATTCATTCTGGCTCAACAATTTGGTGTCTAAGGTAAGTCTGGCAGATACGATCGACTGATTTTTAATGTTAGATATGAGTGCCCTAGAAGTCAGAATTGGCTTACACTTGTAATGCACTTTTAGGGGTAAAATTATAATTTTGACCATAAATAATAAAATAGATTATTTTCTATCATAAATGTGTATTTAGTATCTGTGATACATCTCTTGAGTTAATGGTAATGATAATTCATATTTTCAAGAGTTGAAAATTTAAGACATGAATAATCATTATTAACTCATAAAATGCTTCCGACCATAGGATCATCACGAGGATGGTGATTGATCCGGAAGGTTGGTGTACAATCGCTTCTCTTTAGTAGATGAGTCTTGAGTCTACGGTGTGGAGACACCGGAGCGAGAGTACAGGTACTCGTTAGAGAACGAGGGCACTGAGCGTGACCACCTCGAGTAGTCATTAGGAAGTCTACCTTCTCGTCAATGACTGACTCGATGCTGCAGTGGTGTGTCTGGTTCTTTGACCTGAGGTGCATCGGCAGTTCACCTTGAGGGTGTTATAGTTTGACTACACCATTACTCGGTCTCCTAGCCATATGGAACCCTGAGGTGTATGTTGGCTATAGCATGTTCATTGTAGGAACTGGATTGCATCAAGATGGGAATCTATCTACCTCGGTGGTAGAGGAGCAGCCCTATGATGATCATGAGAATCAAGTCCAGAAGCCCATGGCCATGGCAGAGAGTGAAATAATAGAAAGAGTTTCTATTTAGGTTTTCACATTGGACTTGAATCGAATGATTACATCATATGACAGAGACTAGGGTTTGACGAGTTCACCTTAACCCTAATCTGATCGGAAGCTCAAGATAGAAGAACTTAATCACACAGGTAGCTGCACCAAGAGGTTCGCATTCAGCTCTGATGGGTTGCCACCATATACTGCTAGGTGTCACTGGTGGATTTTGGGAGCAATTAGAATGATTTAGATGATCGATCATTCTAGCTGTTCGAATCAGAAGAGTTCTGATCCATCGAAAGGAGTTTCGATGATGTCGATGATAGAGATCATGACATATCCCATTACCATACAGAACTGAACCTAACTGGGTCACACAAACAAGGGTTTGAATCTGGTGATCATCAATTGAACTGATCTAGTTCAATTGATCTGAATGAGATTCAATTAGGTTCAAGGAAATCGTGCTAGCACTCGATTGAACCTAACGTTCTTCTTTTACTATCATAAATAAGTTGTCCTGACTGAGCCAAAGGAGTTTGTGCTCAATCAGAGGCCTTCACTATGGTCTGACTGGAGGTTGTCCAGATCAGAAAAAGGTTGTCTTATTTTGTAAGACATAACACCTGCCATTTTTGGTCACCTGCCATTTTCTTGTCTTTTGACTTTGGTCAAACGTTGACCTTTGACTGGTCACTTTGACATTGATACTTTGACCACATGTGTCATGCACCTATTGGAGAGCTGGTGGGGGCCTGTCCCCCTACCAGAACCTGGCAAGGAGAAGGGCGCACGCCAAGGGTGGCGTGAGCCCAAGTAGGAGGCGCCTAGGAGTCCTTGTTGGACAATAGGGACTCCATCTCCTTTTTGGATTCCAATTAGAGTTCTCCTAAGAATTTGACTGTCTTAGGTGCCATCTAAGGAGGATTAAGAGGGGCTCTCATCTATTAGGACTCCAGGTATTCATCCACCAATCAGATTTAGATCTGATTTCACAAAGGGTTGTGATTGGTTGGGAAGAAGAGGAGTTGGATCACGCAGTCTATAAATAAGACCCTGCGCCCAACCTAATTGAGAAAGATCTCTAATAGCCCATGCCCCAAGGCTGCCTCTCTCCCTCCTCCATGCCATCTTCTTCTCCCTCTCTCCTCTCCACGTCCAAAAGGAGTTTTGGACTTCAGTTTGGTGCGATCCAGATCAAGAGAAAGGCGATCAAGAAAGCAAGAAGGCTGCGCTGCTGCAAAGGACGACTGCTGATCTTCAAAAGGAGTTTTGAAGATCCTCCAGATCAGATCCAGATCTGAATTTTTGGAGATGTGATAGAGAAGAAGAGGATCTCTAGATCCAACCTGAGTGGATACCGGTAGAGGCCAGGCACTTGCATGGCTAGATCCAGAACCTTCCGCTGCAATCACAGGATCATCACAGGATAATAGGATTACCCAATAAAAGGTAAATTAAATTTGAAATTTAATTTATCTTTTATTTTATTTTATTAAAATAATAAGAATTAGATCTAAAATATCTTAAGATCTGATTAGAATCAAAGAAAAAATTTTTGAAATATATCTCTTGATCTAATCAGATCTGAACGAACCTGGATCCAGAAAATCAGGATTTTTTCCTTCAACTGGTATCAGAGCCAGGTTCTAAAATAATTTAGATCTGATTTTAAATTTATTTTTAATTAGAAAATTAAGATAATTTTAGATGTCACATGAGATGTGATCAGATCTAAAATCAGAAAAAATTAAAATTAAATGATTTGGATCTAAGATTAGAAGATATGCATGACTAGTTCTAAAATAGAATAGTTCTATAGAATAGTCTTGCATGATTTTTGATTTAATTTGATTAAATCATATTTTAGATCTATTTATTTACTATTTTTTGATATTATAAGTTATTATAATAACATCTAAAAAATAGTAAATAAAAATTATTTAATTTTAAATATCATATGAGATATGATTGATGCATGTCTAGACTAGTTGTAGAATAGTTCTACATAATTATCTAGATTAGAATTTATTTTGATTAGATCAATTTAAATCTAATTTTTTAGATTATTATGAGATAATTTAGATCTGAAAATATGCATGATTTGATACATGAGATGTATGCAAAATATGCCATGATTAGATCTAATTTTTATATATGAGATATATGATATAGATCTAAAACTATTTTGTAGTATTTACATGTTCCTGATTAAGGCATTTCCTCTTGGCCGTCCGGTCATAAGAACGAAGAAGGGTTTAAAGGCCCTCTCTTCCCATTCGATGGGGTGTTCTTATGATGTGTAGGGGTGCTGTATGCGTGTTCGTCCTTAATCAGAAATCCAAAACTTACTTTCTGCAAAACCCTAGATCCTGAAATCCCTAGGATTTATTGTGCATATTTTGTTTATGAACCCTACTTAATTAAGAATTAAGATTTATGAAATATTAATTAGGTCTAAAATTGAGAATTTCAGATCTAAGACATATTCATAATACTGGGTTCGGGCTTGGGTAGCTCAATTAGGTCTAAGCGGTTGATCAAACCGAATCAAGAGTTGGTTAGATGGGATCAACAATGCTTAAATTGACCAGCCTAATAGGATTAAGTCTGGGTCAAGATCGAGTCACGATCAATCAAGCAAGACCTAATTAGGCTCAGAGGTTAGAGTCTGGATTGTAGGCTAACCCAATTGGTTCTGGCTCAACAATTTGGTGTCTAAGGTAAGTTTGGCACATACGACCGACTGGTTTTTAATTGGAAGCTACTCGACCTGAATGCGTTCTTGTACGAGTTAATGGCATATTCCTTCCACCGGTCTCACTTACCTGGCCATATCTGTTGACACAGTTCTGATCTGAGGTGGTCAATAATCCGAGCTAACCCATGCCACTAGGTTAGTCATAATTGTTATGACTATGCCAAGTCTAGTTTAATGAGACCTGAATCAATTCTCCCTAAGAAAAGATTAAGTCTGAGGTCTTCCACCATTGTAGATGTGCGGGCCCTTCCCAGGGTTGATTGTTCTCGGCTTGATACAGTGGCTCAGTTGCACCGAAAAGATGCAACCATGTCTATTAGGCATTGGATGCTATGGGCTGGAGGATGAGTTGGGCTCAATATTTCGGATACGGTGAGAGACTCAATTAGGAATCCCAGTCTATGCAAATGGTGGGTCTGACTTAACTAAGGAGTGGATCAATATTTTGGGATACGGTGAGATTCATGAATTAGAGATCCAAGTTTGGGTGCACCATGATTAGAGAATCATTGAACAAGAGTTGTTCACTCATTGGCTAACCCATCACCAATAACTGTTAGGTGAGGTGATGAGTCAGTTGGTGAGACCGCACCACCCACTAGAAATCATTAATCATGGAGATTTTTGCATCTCTACAGAGGGAGTGTAGGGATCCGAGAAAATAGTGGGAGCTAATTTATTTAAAAATAAAATCCCTAAATAAATTGGTCAAGTCATAAATTACAGTATCTAACTAGAATCTTTGACTCTCTACAGAAAAATGTCTGCGTCCAACCCATTGGCACGTATCCTGGACACACATAGACTGACTCGGACCCAATTATAAAGATTGGCTCAGGAACTACAAAATCATTTTGGGTTTCAAGAAGTTAACCATGTATTTGGATCCAGGACCCTCCCACCTTACCAGCTCGTCCATCCACTGAACAGAGAGCATCTCTGAAAAAATGGATTGACGAAGATAATAAGGCCAGATACTTACATGTTGGGCTCGATGTCTGATGAGCTCCAGCGCCAACATGAAGATATCAGGGACTGCTCGCCAAATGTTGGCTCACCTGCAGGAGATGTTTGGTGAACAGAGTCGCGCAGCCAAGTATCAAGTCACGAAAATGACTTTTTAAGGCTAAGATGCGTGATGGGCAGTCAGTCCAAGATCACTGTCTGACATGATGATCAAGGACATTTAGGAAGAGCTTGAGAAGCTCGGTGTGAAGTTAGGACTTGGATCTGCAGAATGATATTATTCTGCAATCCTTGACTGATGCATATGGGCAATTCATCATGAATTACCACATGCATAAACTTCAAAATTCCTTGGCCGAATTAATGAACATATGCTGGTTACCGCTGAGCTTTCTATGAAAGGTTCTAAAGGCTCAGTTCTTGCTATGGAACAGGACTTCTTCCAAAAGAAAGTCTTATGGAAAGAAAAAGAAGTCTGTGAAAAAGCAAAAGGTGGAAGGAGGAAAGAAGAAAAGGCAGAGCTGAAGAAGAAGGCCGCTGGCAAAGGAAAAAGTGTTTCCATTGCAACAGCGACGGCCACTTGGAAGCGAAACTGCCCTACTTACCTGGCCACCCTGAAGAACAAGAAGGAAGGTCCTTCTGGAGGTATGCTCGTTATTGAGTCTAACCTTACGATTTCTTCTGCATCCAGTTGGGTGCTTGACTCTGGTTCTAGTGCTCATCTGTGCACTTCCATGCAGGGTCTTGAGGATAGCAGGAGGCTGAGGGATGGAGACATGATCCTACGCATCGGTAATGGAGCAAGAGTTGCTGCAGTGGCCGTGGGAACATATCCCTCTTCGATTACCATCTGGTTTAGACTTAGTTTTAAAAGACTGTTATTATGTGCCTGCAGCTAGCAGGAATTTGATTTCTGTTTCATGCTTAGCACTAAGAAGGCTATGTGATTACCTTTTCTTAAGGACCATTGTAACATTCTTTATGAAAGAAATAAAATTGCAAATGGTTTCCTTATTAATGGTCTTTATCAGTTACATATTGATGTACCTATTTTAACTATCGAGCAAAACGTGAATGCCAAAACGACCTAGGGATAGTCCAAACGATAGATATCTATGGCACCTGAGATTAGGTCATATAGCAGAAGATAGGATTAACAAATTGGAGAAAAATGGGCTATTGAGTCCATTGACTTTTGAGTCATATCCAACTTGTGAATCTTGTCTTCAAGGCAAAATGACTAAACTCCCTTTTGTAGGACATGGGGAGAGGGCCACAGATCTCCTTGCCCTAGTACATACTGATGTGTGCGGCCCATTTGATGTGCCGGCTAGAGGCAATTTTGTCTACTTCATTATCCTTTACCGATGATCTGTCTAGGTATGGGTATGTGTATCTTATGAGACACAAGTCTGAAGCTTTTGAAAAGTTCAAAGAATTCAGACATGAAGTAGAAAAACAAACTAAAAAATCCATTAAGGTTCTTCGATCAGATCGAGGAGGTGAATACCTTAGCCGAAAATTCCTAGACTATCTCAAGGAAAATGGCATAGTCTCTCAATGGACTCCACCAGGAACACCTCAACTCAACGGAGTTTCAGAATGGAGAAATCGGACTCTATTAGGATATGGTTCGATCCATGATGAGCTTCACAGACCTCCCTGATTTTCTTTGGGGACACTGTCATTGTTAACTTCAATATATTTACTGAATAGGGTTCCTTCTAAAACCGTTCCTACCACACCGTATGAGATATGGCATGGTAAGAAACCAAGTCTGAGTCATCTCAGAATTTGGGGTTGTCCGGCTCATGTCAAAAGACAACAAGCAGGACAAGTTAGAGTTTAGGTCCTTTAGAGCTCGATTCATAGGATATCCTAAAGAGTCATTAGGATACTATTTCTACATTCCAGAAGACCACAATGTGATTGTGAGTCGACATGCCATCTTTCTTGAAAAATAGTTTATTCAAGATAGCGGCATTGGAAAGCAGATTAAGCTTGATGAGAAAGTCTCACAAGAGCAACGAGCTAAGGACCAAATGGAACCAAATCAGGTTGAGCCAATAAGAACACTACCTCCTCCACCTCGTAGATCGGAAAGAGTTTTTCCATCCCCCTGAAAGATACTTAGGTATTATTTCAGAGGAAAGTAGAGAAAATGTTCCTCGTAGGTAATGGTGCTCATGGTGATGATCCCAAAACCTACAACGAGGCGATATCAGATATCGACTCCGAGAAATGGCTTAGAGGCAATGAAGTCAGAAATTGACTCGATGCACTCAAACCAAGTCTGGACCTTGGTAGATCCACCAGAAGGTATAGTACCTATTGGGTGTAAATGGATCTTCAAGAGAAAGATTGGTGCAGATGGGAAATGTGGAGACATTCAAGGCTAGATTAGTGGCAAAAGGTTATAATCAATGCGAAGGCATTGACTATCAGGATACCTTTTCGCCAGTAGCTATGCTAAAATCCATCCGCACATTGCTTGCTATTGCAGCCTATTTCGATTATGAAATATGGCAAATGGATGTGAAAATGGCATTCTTAAATGGATATCTTGAGGAAGATATCTATATGGAACAGCCGCTAGGTTTCACATCCAGTGATGCTGATCACAAAGTATGCAAGCTGCAAAGGTCCATATATGGACTTAAGCAAGCATCTCGGAGCTGGAATACTCATTTTAATGATGTGATCAAATTATTTGGTTTCATCAAAAATGAGGAGAAACCATGTGTTTTCAAAAAGGTCAGTGGGAGCGCTGTTGTCTTCCTCGTATTGTACGTGGATGACATCCTCCTTATTGGGAATGATATTCCCATGTTGACCATAGTTAAAATATGGTTATCCAAAGAATTCTCCATGAAAGACCTAGGAGAAGCATCCTTTATTCTAGGAATTAAGGTCTATAGAGATAGACCGAATAGGATGCTAGGACTTTCACAGAAGATGTACATAGAGGAAGTACTAAAGAGGTTTAGTATGAAAAACTCTAAGAGGGGATTAATACCCTTCAGACATGGCATTCATCTTTCCAAGAAGATGTGCCCTAGCACACCTGAGGAAATAGAACGCATGAGCAAGATCCCTTATGCTTCTGCAATAGGGAGCCTCATGTATGCCATGCTATGTACACGACCTGATATAGCCCATGCTGTGAGTGTCACAAGCAGATATCAGTCAAATCCAGGTGAAGAACACTGGACTTCTGTGAAATGTATCCTTAAGTACTTGAGAAGAACTAAGGATATGTTGTTGGTCTTTGGTAATGGAGAACTCCAAGTCCAGGGATATACAGACTCGGATTTTATGTCCGATATAGATGATCGAAAGTCGACATCTGGGAGTCTATTTGTGTGCAATGGTGGAGCTGTCAGTTGGAAAGAGTTTCAAGCAGAACAGTGATAGCAGATTCCACCATGGAAGCAGAATATATTGCTGCATCAGAAGGCTGCGAAGGAAGCATTCTGGTACAAGAAGTTTGCTGCAGAGATCCGAGTGATGCCACCAGATGCCATTCCTCTATATACTGCGACAATAATGGCGCCATAGCCCTTGCTAAGGAGCCGAGGTCTCATCAGAAATCCAAGCACATTGAGCGGCGATATCACCTCATCCGTGATTACCTCGAGAAGGGTTACGTCGAGGTCAAGAGAGTCGACTCCGCAGATAATGTGGCAGACCCACTTACAAAGCCGTTGGGCCAGCAGAAGATCGAAGCCCACCTTGAGAAGATGGGACTTAGATTTGTAGCCAATTGGCTTTAGGATCAAGTGGGAGATTGTTAGATATATGTGCCCTAGAAGCCAGAATTGGCTGACACTTGTAATACACTTCTAGGGGCAAAATTATAATTTTGACTATAAATAATAAAATGGGTTATTTTCTATCACATATGTGTATTTAGTGTCTGTGATACATCCTTTGAGTTAATGGTAATGATAATTCATATTTTCAAGAGTTGAAAATTTAAGACATGAATAATCATTATTAACTCATAAAATGCTCCCGACCATAGGATCATCATGAGGATGGTGATTGATCCGGAAGGTTGGTGTACAATCGCTTCTTTATAGTAGATGAGTCTTGAGTCTATGGTGTAGGAGACACCGGAGCGAGAGTACAGGTACTCGTTAGAGAACGAGGGCACTGAGCGTGACCACCTCGAGTAGTCATTAGGAAGTCTACCTTCTCGTCGAATGACTGACTCGATGCTGCAGTAGTGTGTGTCTGGTTCTTTGACCTGAGGTGCATCGGCAGTTCACCTTGAGGGTGTTATAGTTTGACTACACCATTACTCGGTCTCCTAGCCATTCAAAATCCTGAGGTGTATGTTGGCTATAGCATGTTCATTGTAGGAATTGGATTGCATCAAGATGGAATCTATCTACCTCGGTAGGTAGAGGAGCAGCCCTATGATGATCATGAGAATCAAGTCCATAAGCCCATGGCCATGGCAGAGAGTGAAATAATAGAAAGAGTTTCTATTAAGATTTTCACATCGGAACTTGAATCGAATGATTAAATCATATGACAGAAATTAGGGTTTGACGAGTTCACCTTAACCCTAATCTGATCGGGGCTCAAGATAGAAGAACTTAATCACACAGGTAGCTGCACCAAGAGGTTCATTTTTAGTTCTGATGGGTTGCCACCATATACTGCTAGGTGTCACTGGTGGATTTTGGGAGCAATTAGAATGATTTAGATGATCGATCATTCTAGTTGTCTGAATCAGAAGAGTTCTGATCCATCGAAAGGAGTTTCGATGATGTCGATGATAGAGATCATGACATATCCCATTACCATATAGAACTGAACCTAACTGGATCACACAAATAAGGGTTTGGAATCTGGATGATCATCAATTGGAACTAATCCAGTTCAATTGATTTGAATGAGATTCAATTAGGTTCAAGAAAATCGTGCTAGCACATCGATTGAGCCTAACGTTCTTCTTTTACTATCATTAAAAATTGTCTTCAACTGAGCCAAATGGAGTTTGTGCTCACTCAGAGTACCTTTACTTGGTCTGACTGGAGCTTGTCCAGATAAAAAAAGGGTTGTCTTAATTTTTGAGATAAATTTGAGACAACACCTACCATTTTTCATCACCTGCTAATTCTTGTCTTTTGACTTTGGTCAAACATTGACCTTTGACACTTAAACATCTGCTCATGTGTCATGCACCCATAGGAGATTTATTTTGGACTAATCAATCTACTAAAAAGTAGGTGGACCAAGGGTGCATGCCTAGGGAGGCGTACGCCCATGGATAGAGGCGCCTAGAGTCCCATACAGATGGGACTCCAGTTACTTTGGGGTATCTACTTAGGTGGCACCAAGGAATAGACTTTGACCAGTCTTAGGCACCATCTAAGGATGATTATGAGGGGCTCTCATCTGATTGGATCAGGTGATGTCATTCCACCAATAATATTTAGATCTAATTATACGAAGTGACGTGATTGGTCGGGATGATGTGGCACTGCATGATGCAGCAGGATTTATAAAAACCCTATCTGTGCCAAGCTTTGAAAAGATCTCTAATAGCACATGCCATAAGGCTGCCCCTCTCTCTCTTCCATGCCATCTTTAGGTCCCCTCTCTCCTCTCTACACCCAAGGAGATTTGGGCTCTAGTTTGGTGCGATCCAGGAAAGAGAAAGATGATGAGAAAAGAAGAAGGCAACACTGCTGCAAGAGACGATTTTAGAGCTTCAAAAGAAGTTTTGAAGATCCTCTAAATCAAATTCAGATCTGATATTTAGAGAGGTGATAAAAAAGGAGAAGATCTCTGGATTTAGCTTGAGTGGATATCAGAAGAGGTCAGGCACTTGCATGGCTAGATCTAGAACCTCAGGCAATCAACAGGATCATCATAGAATAATCTGATTATCCAACAAAAGATACAAAATTAAATCAAATTTTATTTTATTTTATTTTATTTTATTAGATCTATAAAATTAGATCTAAAATATCTCAGGTTTGATTTAGATTCAAAAGAGAAAGTTTTGAAATATCTCTCTTGATCCAATCAGATCTAAACGAACCTGACCTAGGAAATCTAGATTTTTCCTTCATTTAATTGGGAGCTACTCGACTCGAATGCGTTCTTGTCGAGTTAATGGCATATTTCTTCCATCGATCTCACTTGCCTGGCCATATTTATCAATCCGATCCTAATCTAAGGTGGTTAACAATCCGAGCTAACCCATGCTATTAGGTTAGTCATAATTGTTATGGCTGTTGTAAGTCAAGTTTAAAGAGACCTAAATTAAATCTCTCTAAGAAAAGATTAAGTCTAAGGTCTTCCACTATTGTAGATATGCAGGCCCTTCCCGGGGTTGATTGTTCTTGACTGATCACAATGGTTTAGTTGCATCGAAAAGATGCAACCATGTCTATTAGGCATTGGATGCTACGGGCTGGAGGATAAATTGGGCTCAATATTTTAGATATGGTGAGAGATCCAATTAGAAATCCAATCTATGCAAATGGTGGGTCTGATTTAACTAAGGAATGAATCAATATTTCAGGCATGGTGAGATTCATGAATTAGAGACTAAGTTTGGATGCACTATGATTAGAGAATCACTAGATAAGAGTTATCCACTCATTGGCTAATCCATCACTAATAACTATTAGATGAGGTGATGAGTCAGTTGGTGGGACTATACCACCTATTAGAAATCTATAATCGTAGAAATTTTTGCATCTCTATAGAGGGAGTATAGGAATCCAAAAAATTAGTGAGTGCTAATTTGTTTAAAAATTAAACTCCTAAATAAATTGATTAAGTCTTAATTACAATATCTAACTAGAAACTTTGACTCTCTATAGAAAAAGCAAAATGTCTGCATCCAACCCACTAGCACGTATCCTAGACACCCATAGACTGACTGAATCCAATTACAAGGATTGGTTCCAAAATTTCAAAATTATTTTGGGTTCTGAGAAGTTAACTCATGTATTGGACTAGGTTCCCCCCACCTTACCAGCTCGTCCATTTGCTGAATAGAGAGCGTCTCTTGACAAGTGGATGAATAAAAATAACAAGGCCAGATACTACATGTTGGGCTCGATATTTGTTGAGTTTCAGTGCCAATATGAAGATATCAAGACTGTCCACCAAATGTTGGCTCACCTGCAAGAGATGTTTGGTGAACAGAGTCGTGCAGCCAAATATCAGGTCACTAAATAACTATTCAAGGCTAAAATGTGTGATGGGCAGTCAGTCCAAGATCATTGTTTGATGATGATCAAGGACTTAAAAGAGCATGAGAAGCTTGGAGTGAAGTTGGACCTAGATCTGCAGAATGATATAATTCTGCATTCCTTGACTGATGCATAAGGGTAGTTCATCATGAACTATCATATACATAAACTTCAAAATACTCTGGCTGAGCTTATGAACATGTTGGTTACTACTGAGCTTTCAATGAAAGGTTCTAAAGACTCAGTATTTGTTATGGAATGAACTTCTTTCAAGAGAAAATCTTTTGGAAAGAAGAAGAAGTCTGTGAAAAGGCAGAAGGTGGAAGGAGGAAAGAAAAAGAAAGCAGAGCTGAAGAAGAAGGCTCCTGACAAAGAAAAGTATTTCCATTGCAATACTAACGGCCATTGAAAGTGGAACTGCCCTACATACCTGGCCACCCTGAAGAATAAGAAGGAGGTAGGTCCTTTTGGAGGTATGCTCGTTATTGAATCTAATCTTATGATTTCTTCTGCATCCAGTTGGGTGCTTGACTCTAGTTCTAGTGCTCATTTGTGTACTTTCATGCAGGATCTTGAGGATAGTAGGAGGCTGAGGGATGGTGAGATGATCCTACGCATTGGAAATAAAGCAAGAATTGCTATTATGGCTGTGGGAACCTATCATCTTTGACTACCATCGGGTTTAGATTTAGTACTTAAAAATTATTATTATGTGCCTACAGCAAGCAGAAATTTGATTTCTATTTCATGTTTAGCATTAGAAGGCTATGTAATTAGTTTTCTTAAGGACCATTGTAACATTCTTTATGAAAAAAATAAAATTGTAAGTAGTTTTCTTATTAACAATCTTTATCAGTTACATATTGATGTATCTATATTTAATATCGAGCAAAATGTGAATGCCATAAAATCAAAATGACCCAGGGATAGTCCAAATGATAAGTATCTATGGTACCTTAGACTAGGTCATATAGCAGAAGATAGAGTTAACAACTTGAAGACTATCGGGCTATTAAGTCTGTTGACTTTCTAGTCATATCCAATTTGTGAATCATGTCTTCATGGCAAAATGACTAAACTCCCTTTTGTGGAACATAGGGAAGGGCTATAGATTTACTTATCCTAGTACATACTGATGTGTGCGGCCCATTTGATGTGCCGGCTAGAGGCAATTTTGTCTACTTCACAATCTTCACTAATGATTTATCTCAGTATGGGTATGTGTATCTTATGAAACACAAGTCTGAAGCCTTTGAAAAGTTTAAAGAATTCAGACATGAAGTAGAAAAGAAAATTGAAAAATCTATTAAGGTTCTTCGATCAGATCGAGGAGGTGAATACCTTTGTCGAAAATTTTTGAACTATCTCAAGCAGAATGGCATAGTCTCTCAATGGACTCCATCTATAACACCTCAACTCAACGGGATTTTAGAATGGAGGAATTGGATCCTATTAGATATGGTCCAATCCATAATGAGCTTCATAGACCTTCCTGATTTTCTTTGGAGACATAGTTTGTTAACTACTATATATTTACTGAATAGGATTCCTTCTAAAATCATTCCTACCATACCGTATAAGATATGGCATGGTAAGAAACCAAGTTTGAGTCATCTCAATATTTGGGGTTGTCTGGCTCATGTCAAAAGACAACAAGTAGATAAGTTAGACTACAGGTCCTTTAGAGCTCGATTCATTGGATATCCTAAAAAGTCATTAGGATATTATTTCTACATTCCAGAAGATTACAATGTGATTGTTAGTCGACATGCCATCTTTCTTGAAAAATAGATTATTGAAGATGGCATCATTGGAAAGTAGATCAAGTTAAAGGAGAAAGTCTCCCAAGAGCAAAGAGCTAAGGATCCTTTAGAACCAAATTAGGTTGAGCCAATACAATCAATACCTCCTGCACCTCGAAGATCGAAAAGAATTTTCCATCCCCCTGAGAGGTACTTAGGACTATTTAAGAGGAAGTAGAGAAAATATTCCTCATAGGTAATAGAGTTCATGATGATGATCCCAAAATCTATAACGAGGTGATATCAGATATCGACTCTGAGAAATGGTTAGAGACAATGAAGTTGGAAATTGACTCGATGCACTCAAACCAAGTTTGTACCTTGGTAGATCCACCAAAAGGTATAGTACTTATTGGGTGTAAATGGATCTACAAGAGAAAGATTGGTGTAGATGGGAATGTAGAGACATTCAAAGCTAGATTAGTGGCAAAAGGTTATAGTCAGCGCGAAGGCATTGACTATCAGGATACCTTTTCGCTAGTAGCCATGCTTAAATCCATTCACACATTACTTGCTATTGCAGCCTATTTTGATTATGAAATATGAAAAATGGATATGAAAATGGCATTCTTAAATGGATATCTTGAGAAAGATATCTATATGGAATAGCCACTGGGTTTCACATCTAGTGATACTGATCACAAAGTACGCAAGCTGCAAAGGTCTATATATGGACTTAAGCAAGCATCCCGAAGTTGGAATACTCATTTTAATGATGTGATCAAATTATTTGGTTTCATCAAGAATGAGGAAGAACCATGTATTTTTAGAAAGATCAGTGGGAGTGCTATTGTCTTCCTCGTACTGTACGTGGATGATATCCTTCTTATTGAAAATGATATTCCCATGTTGACCACAGTAAAAATGTAGTTATCTAAAAAATTTTTTATGAAAGACCTAGGAGAAGCATCTTTCATTCTTGGAATCAAAGTCTATAGAGATAGACTGAATAGGATGCTAGGTCTTTCATAGAAGATGTACATAGAGGAAGTGCTAAAGAGGTTTAGCATGAAAAACTCCAAGAGGGATTTGGTATCCTTCAGACGTGACATTCATCTCTGCAAGAAAATGTGTCCCAATACACCAGAGGAGATTGAACGCATGAGCAAGATCCCTTATGCTTCTACAGTAGGAAGCCTCATGTATGCTATGTTATATACACGACCTGATATAGCCCATGCTGTGAGTGTCACAAGTAGATATCAGTCAAATCCAGGAGAAGAATACTGGACTTTTGTGAAATGTATCGTTAAATACTTAAGAAGAACTAAGGATATGTTCTTGATTTTTGGTAATGGAGAACTCAAAATCCAAGGATATATAGACTCGAATTTTATATTCAATATAGATGATCGAAAGTCGACATTTGGAAATCTGTTTGTGTGTATTGGTGGTGCTATCAGTTGAAAGAGTTTCAAACAGACAGTAATAGCAGATTCTATCATAAAAGCAGAATACATCACTGCATCAGAAGCTGAGAAAGAGGCAGTCTGGTACAAGAAGTTCACTGCAGAGATCAGAGTGATGCCATCAAATGCCATTCCTTTATACTGCGATAATATTGATGCCATAGCCCTTGCTAAGGAGCCGAAGTCTCACCAAAAATCCAAACACATCGAGCAGTAATACCACCTCATCTATGATTATCTTGAAAAAGGATACATCGAGGTCAAGAGAGTCGACTCCGCAGACAATGTGGTAGACCCACTTACAAAGCCGTTGGACCAGCAGAAGATCAAAACCCATCTTAAGAAGATGGGACTTAGATTTATAGCCAATTGGCTTTAGGTCAGGTGGGAGTTTATTAGATATGTGTGCCCTAGAAGATAGAATTGGCTAATACTTGTTATACACTTTTAAGAGCAAAATTATAATTTTGACTATAAATAATAAAATGAATTATTTTCTATCATAATATGTATCTAGTGTCTGTGATACATCCCTTGAGTTAATGGCAATGATAGTTCTTATTTTCAAGAGTTAAAAATTTAAGACATGAATTTTCATTATTAACTCATAAAATGCTCCTAACCGTAGGATCATCATGAGGATGATGATTGATCCGGAAGGTTGGTATGTAATCACTTCTTTATAGTAGATGAGTCTTGAGTCTATGTTGTAGAGACACCAGAGCGAGAGTACAGGTACTTGTTAGAGAATGAGGGCGCTGTGCATGACCACCTCGAGCAGTTATTAGAAAGTCTTCCTTTTCTTCGATGATCGATTCGAAGCTACAGTTGTGTGACCTAAGGTGCATCAGCAGTTCACCTTGAGGGTGTTATAGTTTGACTACACCATGACTCGATCTCCTAGCTATTCGAAATCCTGAGGTGTATGTTGGCTATAGTATATTCATTGTAAGAATTGGATTGCACCAATAGAAAATCTATCTACCTCAGTAGATGAGGAGTAGCCCTATGATAATCATGAGAATCAAGTCTATAAGTCCATGGCCATGGTAGAGTGAAATAATAGAAAGAGTTTCTATTAAGGTTTTCATATTGGACTTGAATCGAATGATTAATCATATGATGGATATTAGGGTTTGACGAGATTATCTTAATCCCAATCCAGTCGGGGCTCAAGATAGAAGAACTTAATCACATAGGTAATTGCACCAAGAAATTTATTTTCAGTTCTGATGGGTTGCCACCATATGTTGCTAGGTGTCACTGGTCGATTTTGAGAGCAATTAGAATGATTTAGATGATCAATCATACCAGTTGTCTGAATCAGAAAAGTTTTGATCCATTGAAAGGTATTTTAATGATGTCGATGATAGAGATCGCGACATATCTCATTACCATATGGAATTGAACCTAACTGGATCACACAAATAAGGGTTTCAATCTAGATATGATCAATTGGACTAACCCAGTTAAATTGATTTGAATTAGATTCAATTAGGTTCAAGAAAATCGTGCTAGCACACGATTGAGCCTAATGTTCTCCTTTAATTATCATTAAAGTTTTCTCGATTGAGCCAAATATGTCTGGGCTCACTTAGGTACCTTTACTTAGTCTGACTAGATCTTGTCTAGGTCAGAAAAGAATTGTCTTAATTTATGAGATGAAGTTGAGACAATACCTGCCAATTTCCATCGCCTGCTAAATCTTGTTTTGAACATTTGATCAAACGTTGACCTTTGACGGTTAGACATCTACCTATGTGTCAAGCCATCATAGGAGAGAGTTCTTGGACCAGTCCACCTACTAAAAAGTAGATGGATAAGGGGTGCATGCCTAGGGAGGCGTGCGCCCAGGATAAAGCATATGGAGTCTCGTACAGATGGGACTCCAGTTGCTTCGGGGATTCTACTTGGATGGTGCCTAGAAGACTTCTTTGACCTAGGCTTGGCACCATCTAAGGATGATTCAGAAGGGCTCTCATCTGATTGGATCAGATGATATCATCTCACTAATCAGATTTAGATCTGATTGCATAGAAAGTCATGATTGGCTGGGATGATGTGGCACTGCATGGCGCAATAGGATCTATAAAAACTCTATTTGCGCCAAGATCAAAGATGCTTGACCCATTGCCCATGCCACAAGGCTGCCCCTCTTCCTCCTCCATGCCACCTTTAGGTGTTCTCTGTCCTATCCATGCCCAAAAATTTTTGGGCACATGTTTGGTGCAATCCAAGCAAGAGAAAGGCGACAGGAAAAAGAAGAAGGTAGCACTGGTGCAAGAGGTAACTCACATCTTCGAAAGGAGTTTTAAAGATCTTCAAAATCAGATCTAGATCTAGTTTTTGGAGAAGTGATAAAGAAGGAAAAGATCTTCAGATCCTATCTAAGTGGATACCGGTAGAGACCAGGCACTTGCATGGCTAGATCCAAACCTCAGGCAGACATCAAGATCATCACAGGATAATCGGATTATCTGCAACAAGGTAAAATTAAATTAGATTTAATTTATTTTTTATTATATTTATTTTTTTATTAGATTAATAATATCAAATCTAAAAAGTTTCAGATCTAATTTGGATCCAAATTTTTTTTTTTTTAAATATCTCTCTTGATCCAATCAGATTTGAACGAACCTGATCCAGAAAACTAGATTTTTTCTTCAACTGGTATCAGAGCCAGATTGCATTTTGCATTAGATTTGATTTTATTTGAATTTTGATATGATAATTTCATAATTTTAGATGTCACATTAGATGTGATTAGATCTAAAATTAAAAATTAAAAAATAAAAATAATTTAGATCTAAGTTGTACAAGATGCATGACTAGTTGTAGAATAGAATTATTTTATGTATAGTCTAGCATGATCATTATTTAATTTGATTAGTTATAATTTTTAGATCTATTTATTTATTATTTTTTGATGTTATAAATATTATAATAAGATCTAAAAAATAAAAAATAAAGTTATTTAATTTTTGTTCATATGAGATATGATGAATGCATGTTTAGACTAGTTGTAGAATAGTTCTACATAATTATCTAAAATAGATTTTAATTTAATATGATCAATTTAAATTTAATTTTTTAGATGATTATGAGATAATTTAGATCTAAAAAATATGCATGATATGATACATGATATGATTTCATATTTTTGATTAAGGCGTTCTCCTTGGCCGTTCGATCATAAGAACAAAGTAGGATTTAAATGTCTTCTCTTTTCATTCGATGGGGTGTTCTTATGATGTGTAGGGTTGTTGTGCGTTCGTCCTTAATCAAAAATCTAAAACTTATTTTCTACAAAATTCTAGATCCTGAAATCCTAAAATTTTATTTACATGTTTTGTTTGTGAACCCTAAACTTAATTAAGAATTAAGATTATGAAATATGTTAAGTTTAAAAATTAAAAATTTTTAGATTTAAGATATATTTATAAAATTAGATTCAAACTTGGGTAACTCAATTAGGTCTAGCGGTTGATCAAATCGAATCAAGAGTTGGTTAGATGGGATCAAGAGTGCTTAATTTGACCAACCTAATAGGATTAAGTCTGGGTCAAGATCAAATTACATAAGTAATCGATCAAGCTAAGACCTAATTAGGCTCAGTGGTTAGAGTTCGGATTGTAGGCTAACCTAATTGATATTGGCTCAATAATTTAGTGTGTAAGGTAAGTCTGGCAGATACGATCGACTGATTTTTAATTGAGAGCTACTCGACTTGAATGCATTCTTGTTGAGTTAATGGCATATACCTTCCATCGATCTTACTTTCCTGACCATATTTGTCGACCCAGTCTTGATCTAAGGTGGTTAACAATCCGAGCCTACCTATGCCACTAGGTTAGTTATAATTGTTATGGCTATTGTAAGTAAAGTTTAAAGAGATCTAAATTAAATCTTCCTAAGAAAAGATTAAGTCTAAAGTCTTCCACCATTGTAGATATGCGGGCCCTTCTCAGGGTTGATTATTCTCGACTGATCACAGTGGTTCAGTTGCATCGGAAAGATGCAATCATGTCTATTAGACATTGGATGCTATGGGCTGGAGGATAAATTGGGCTCAATATTTTAGATACAGTAAGAGATCCAATTAGAAATCTAATCTGTGCAAGTGGTGGGTCTGACTTAACTAAGGAGTGGATCAATATTTTGGGCACGGTGAGATTCATGAATTAGAGACCAAGTTTGGGTGCACCATAATTAGAGAATCATTGGACAAGAGTTATCCACTCATTGGCTAATCCATCACCAATAACTATTAGGTGAGGTGATGAGTCAGTTGGTGGGACAGCACCACCCATTAGAAATTTATAATCGTGGAGATTTTTGCAACTCTACAGAGGGAGTGTAGGGATCCAAAAAAATAGTGGAAGCTGATTTGTTTAAAAATTAAACTTCTAAATAAATTGGTCAAGTCTTAATTATAATATCTAACTAGAAACTTTGACTCTCTACAAGAAAAGCAAAATGTCTGCATCCAACCCACTAGCACGTATCTTGGACACCTATAGACTGACCGGATCCAATTATAAGGATTGGCTCTAAAACTTCAAAATCATTTTGGGTTCTGAGAAGTTAACTCATGTATTGGACCAGGATCCCTCCACCTTACCAGCTCGTCCATCCGCTGAATAGAGAGCGTCTCTTGATAACTTGATGGACGAAGCTAACAAGGCCAGATACTACATGTTGGGCTCGATGTCTGATGAGCTTCAGTGCCAACATGAAGATATCATGACTGTTCGCCAAATGTTGGCTCACCTACAAGAGATGTTTGGTGAACAGAGTCACGCAGCCAAATATCAGGTCACTAAATGACTATTCAAGGCTAAAATGCATGATGTGCAGTCAGTCCAAGATCATTGTCTGATGATGATCAAGGGCTTGAAGGAGCTTGAAGCTCGGAGTGAAGTTGGACCTGGATCTACAGAATGATATAATTCTGTAGTCCTTGACTGGTGCATATGGATTGTTCATCATGAACTACCATATGCATAAACTTCAAAATACTTTGATCGAGCTTATGAACATGCTGGTTACTGCTGAGCTTTCAATGAAAGGTTATAAAGGCTCAGTATTTGCTATGGAACGAACTTCTTCCAAGAAAAAGTCTTTTGGAAAGAAGAAAAAGTTTGTGAAAAGATAGAAGGTGAAAGGAGGAAAGAAAAAGAAGGCAGAGCTGAAGAAGAAGGCTGTTGACAAAGAAAAGTGCTTTCATTATAACACTGATGGCCACTGATAGTGGAACTGTCCTACATACTTGGCCACCCTAAAGAATAAGAGGGAGGCAGGTCCTTCTGAAGGTATGCTCGTTATTGAATCTAACCTTATGATTTTTTCTACATCCAATTGGGTGCTTGACTCTGGTTCTAGTGCTCATTTGTGTTATTCCATGCAGGGTCTTGAGGATAGTAGGAGGTTGAGGGATGGTGAGATGATCCTATGCATTGGAAATGAAGCAAGGGTTGCTGCTATGGCCGTAGAAATCTACCCTCTTCAACTATCATCTGATTTAGATTTAGTACTTAAAGATTGTTATTATGTGCCTACAGCAAGTAGGAATTTGATTTTTATTTCATATTTAGCACTAGAAGGCTATGTAATTAGTTTTCTTAAGGACCATTGTAATATTCTTTATGAAAGAAATAAAATTGTAAGTGGTTTTCTTATTAACGATCTTTATCAATTACATATTGATATATCTATTTTTAATATCAAGTAAAATATGAATGCCATAAAATCAAAATGATAGGTAACTATGGCCCCTTAGACTAGGTCATATAGCAGAAGATAGGATTAACAAATTGGATAAAATCAGGCTATTGAATCCATTGACTTCTGAGTCATATCCAATTTATGAATCATGTCTTCATGGCAAAATGACTAAACTTTCTTTTATGGGACATGAAAAAAGGGCCACGGATTTACTTACCCTAGTACATACTGATGTGTGTGGCCCATTTGATGTGCCGACTAGAGGCAATTTTGTCTACTTCATAACCTTCACCGATGATTTATCACAGTATGGGTATGTGTATCTTATGAGATACAAGTCTAAAGCCTTTGAAAAGTTTAAAGAATTCAGACATGAAGTAAAAAAGCAAATTAGAAAATCTATCAAGGTTCTTTGATCAAATCGAGGAGGTGAATACCTTAGTCAGAAATTTTTGGACTATCTCAAGCAGAATGGCATAGTCTCTCAATGGACTCTATCTGGAACACCTTAACTCAATGAGATTTTAGAACGAAGGAACTAGATCCTATTAGATTTGGTCCAATCCATGACGAGCTTCACAAATCTTTCTGATTTTCTTTGAGGACATAGTTTGTTAACTGCTATATATTTATAGAATAGGGTTCCTTCTAAAATCGTTCCTACCACACCGTATGAGATATGGCATGGTAAGAAACCAAGTCTGAGTCATCTCAAAATTTGGGGTTGTCCGGCTCATGTCAAAAGACAACCAGTAGACAAGTTAGACTATAGGTCCTTCAAAGCTCGATTCATAGGATATCCTAAAGAGTCATTAGAATATTATTTCTACATTCCAAAAGATCACAATGTGATTGTGAGTCGACATGCCATTTGAAGGAAAAAAATTAGATTTTCTCGGATCAGGTTCGTTCAAATCTGATTGGATCGAGAGGCATATTTCAAAAATTTTCTCTTAGATCCAAATCAGATCTAAATATTTTTCAGATCTGATTTTATGATCTGATAAATAAAAAAATTAAATTAAATTAAATCTAAATTAATGTTATCTTGATATTGGATAATCTGATTACTCGTTGATGATCCTACTGATTGTCTGAGGTTCTGGATCTAGCCACGCAAGCACCTGACCTCTATCGATATCCACTCAGATTGGATCTAAAGATCTTCTCCTTTTCTTTCTTTTCTCCAAAAATTTGATCTAGATCTGTTTTGGATGATCTTCAAAACTCCTTCTGAAGATCAGCAGTCATCTCTGCTGCAGTGCTGCCTTCTTCCTTTCTCGTCAGCCTTTTCTTGCCTGGATTGCACCAAACTAAAGCCCAACTTTCTTAGGAATAGAGAGGAGAGAGAGGGTCAGAAGATGGCATGGAGGAGGGAGAGGAGCAGCCTTGGGGCATGGGCTAAGAGGAACTTACTTTATATTGGGTGCAGATAGGGTTTATTTATAGACCCTGCTGCGCCATGCAGTGCTGCATCATCCCGACCATTCGTGTTGCTTCGTGCAATTAGATCTAAATTTGATTGATGGGATGACATCACCTGATCCAATTAGATGAGTGCCCCATAGATTCATCCTTAGATGGTGCCTTAGACTGGTCAAAGTCTATAGGTAAGGGTCACCTAGTTTGAATCCAAGAAGCAACCTGGAGTCCCATCCGTATGGGACTCCAGTGTTTATCCACATGGGACGCACACCATCCTAGGCCGCGCCCTCCATCTGCCTACCAAATGGTAGGTGGACTTGGTCAATAAGTCTCTCCTATGGGTGCATGACACATGGACAGATGTCCAAGGGTCAAAGGTCAATGTTTGACCAAAGTCAAAGGACAAGAATTAGCAGGTGATGAAAAATGATAGGTGTTGTCTTAAATTTAACTCATAAATTAAGACAATCCTTTTCTGACCTGGACAAGCTCTGGTCAGATCAGATAAAGGTACCTGAGTGAGCACAAACATATTTGGCTCAGTCGAGATAACTTTTTAATGATAGAAAAAGGAGAACGTTAGGTTCAATCGTATGCTAGCATAATTTTCTTGAACCTGATCGAAACTAATTCAAATCAATTGGATTGGATTAGTCCAATTGATGATATCTAGATCCAAATCCTTATTTGTGTGATCTAGTTAGATTTAATTTTGTATGGTAATGGGATATGTCATGATCTCCATCATTGAAACTCCTTTCGATGGATCAGAGCTCTTCTGATTCAGACAACTGGAATGATCAAGTATCTTAATCATTCTAATTGCTCCCAAAATCCACCAGTGACACCTTGCAGTATATGGGGGCAACCCATCAAAACTGAAAAAGAACCTCTCGATGCAGCTACTTGTGTGATTAAATTCTTCTATCTTGAGCTCCGATCAGATTACGGTTAAGGTGAACTCATCAAACCCTAATTTCTATCATATGATTTAATCATTTAATTCAAGTCCGATGTGAAAACCTTAATAAAAACTCTTTCTATTATTTCACTCTTTGCCATGGCCATGGGCTTATGGACTTGATTCTCATGATCATCATAGGGCTGCTCCTCATCCACTGAGGTAGATAGATTCCATCTTGGTGCAATCCAATTCCTACAATGAACATGCTATAGCCAACATACACCTCAGAATTTCGAATGGCTAGGAGATCGAGTCATGGTATAGTCAAACTATAACATCCTCAAGGTGAACTATCGATGCACCTTAGATCAAAGAATCAGACACACCACTGCAGCTTCGAGTCAGTCATCGATGAGAAGGTAGACTTCCTTATGACTACTCAAGGTGGTCATGCTCGGTGTCCTCGTTCTCTAATAAGTACTTATACTCTCGCTCTAGTCTCTACACCGTAGACTCAAGACTCATCAATTATAAAGAAGTGATTGTACACTAACCTTTTGGATCAATCACCATCCTCATGATGATTCTACGGTTAGGAGCATTTTATAAGTTAATAATGAAAATTCTTGTCTTAAATTTTCAACTCTTGAAAATAAGAATTATCATTACCATTAACTCAAGGGATGTATCACAGACACTAAATACACATATGTGATAGAAAATAACCCCATTTTATTATTTATAGTTAAAATTATAATTTTGCCCTTAGAAGTGTATAATAAGTGTCAGCCAATTCTGGCTTCTAGGGTACACATATCTAACAAACTTTCACTTGACCTAAAGCCAATTGGCTACAAATCTAAGTCCCATCTTCTCAAGATGGATTTCAATCTTCTACTGGCCCAACAACTTTGTAAGTGGGTCTGCCGCATTATCTATGGAGTCGACTCTCTTGACCTCGACATAACTCTTCTCAAGGTAATTATGGATGAGGTGGTATCGCCGCTCGATGTGCTTGAATTTTTGATGAGACCTTGACTTCTTAGCAAAGGCTATGGCGCCATTTTTGTCGCAGTACAGAGGAATGGCATCTAATAGCATCACTCCAATCTCTATGGCAAATTTTTTATACCAGAATGCCTTCTTTGCAGCTTCTGATGCAGCGATGTATTCTGCTTCCATGGTGGAATCTGTTATCACTATTTGCTTAGCACTTTTCCAACTGGTAGCTCCATCATTGCACACAAACAGACTTTCAGATGTTGACTTTTGATCATCTACATCGAACATAAAATCCAAGTCTGTATACCCCTAGACTTGGAGTTCTCCACCATCAAAGACCAACAACATTTCCTTAGTTCTTCTTAAGTACTTAAGGATATATTTTATAGAAGTCCAGTGTTCTTCACTTGGATTTGACTGATATCTGCTCGTGAAACTCACAGCATGGGCTATATCAGATTGTGTACATAACATGGCATACATGAGGCTTCCTATTGCTGAAGCATAAGGGATCTTGCTCATGCGTTCTATTTTCTTAGGTGTGCTAGGGCACATTTTCTTGGAAAGATGAATGCCATGTCTGAAGGATACTAAACCCCTCTTAGAGTTTTTCATGCTAAACCTCCTTAGTACTTCCTCTATGTACATCTTCTATGAAAGTCCTAGCATCCTATTCGGTCTATCTCTATAGACCTTAATTCCTAAAATAAAGGATGCTTCTCCTAGGTCTTTCATGGAGAATTCTTTAGATAACCACATTTTAACTATGATCAACATGAGAATATCATTCCCAATAAGAAGGATGTCATCCACGTACAATATGAGGAAGACAACAGTGCTCCCACTGATCTTTTTAAAGATACATGGCTCCTCCTCATTTTTGATGAAACCAAACAATTTGATCACATCATTAAAATGAGTATTCCAACTTTGAGATGCTTGCTTAAGTCCATATATGGACCTTTGTAGCTTGCATACCTTGTGATCATCATCACTGGATGTGAAATCTAGCGGTTATTCTATATAGATATCTTTCTCAAGATATCTATATAAGAATGCTATTTTCACGTCCATTTGCCATATTTCATAATCGAAATAGGCTGCAACAGCAAGCAGTGTGCGAATGGATTTTAGCATAGCTACTGACGAAAAGGTATCCTGATAGTCAATACCTTCGTGTTGACTATAACCTTTGCTACTAATCTAGCCTTAAATGTTTTCACATTCCCATCTGCATCAATCTTTCTCTTGTAGATCCATTTACACCTAATAGGTACTATACCTTCTGATGGATCTACCAAGGTTCAAACTTGGTTTGAGTACATCGAGTCAATTTCTGACTTCATTGTCTCTAACCATTTTTCGGAGTCGATATCCAATATCATCTCGTTATAGATTTTGGGATCATCACCATGAACCCCATTTCCTACGAGGAATATTTTCTCTACATCCTCTAAAATAGTACCTAAGTACCTCTCAGGGGGACGGGAAACTCTTTTCAATCTATGAGGTGGAGGAGGTAGTAAATGTATTGGCTCAACCTGATTTGGTTCTATTTGATCCTTAGCTCGTTGCTCTTGTGAGACTTTCTCTTTGAGCTTGATCTGCTTTTCAATGCCGCCATCTTGAATAAACTATTTTTCAAGAAAAATGGCATGTCGACTCACAATCACATTGTGATCTTCTGGAATATAGAAATAATATCCTAATGACTCTTTAGGATATCCTATAAATCGAGCTCTAAAGGACCTAAAGTCTAACTTGTTCACTTGTTGTCTTTTAACATGAGCCGGAGAATCCCAAATTCTGAGATGACTCAGATTTGGTTTCTTACCATGCCATATCTCATACGGTGTGGTAGGTATAGTTTTAGAGGAAATGCTATTTAGTAAGTATATAGCAGTTAACAAATAGTATCCCCAAAGAAAATTAGGAAGGTCTGTGAAGCTCATCATGGATCGAACAATGTCTAATATGGTTCGATTCCTCCATTCTGAAATCCCATTGAGTTGAGGTGTTCCAGGTGGAGTCCATTGAGAGACTATGCCATTTTTCTTGAGATAGTCCAAGAATTTTCGACTAAGGTATTCACCTCCTTGATCTAATCGAAGAACCTTAATGGATTTTCTAATTTGCTTTTCTACTTCATGTCTGAATTCTTTGAACTTTTCAAAAGCTTCAGACTTATGTCTCATAAGATACACATACCCATACCTAGATAAATCATCGGTAAAGGTTATGAAGTAGACAAAGTTGCCTCTAGTCGGCACATCAAATGGGCTGCATACATCAGTATGTACTAGGGCAAGAAGATCCATGGCCCTTTCCTCATGTCCTACAAAAGGGAGCTTAGTCATTTTGCCATGAAGATAGGATTCATAAATTGGTTATGACTCGAAAGTCAACGGACTCAATAGCCTGATTTTCTCCAATTTATTAACCCTATCTTCTGCTATCTGACCTAATCTTAGGTGCCAAAGATACCTATTATTTGGAGTATCCCTAGCTCGTTTTGATTTTATGGCATTCACATTTTGCTTAAAATTAAAAATAGATACATCAACATATAACTGATAAAGATCGTTAATAAGGAAATCACTTGCAATTTTATTTCTTTCATAAAGAATGTTACAATGGTCCTTAAGAAAACTAATTACATAGCCTTTTAATGCAAGGCAAGAAATAGAAATCAAATTTCTGCTTACTGCAGGCACATAATAATAGTCTTTTAATACTAAGTCTAAATCAGATGATTTTCGAAGAGGGTATGTTTCCACGGCCACGGTAGTAACACTTGCTCCATTTTCGGCATGCAGGATCATCTCACCATCCCTCAGCCTCCTGCTATCCTCCAGATCCTGCATGGAAGTGCATAAGTGAGCACTAGAACTAGAGTCAAGCACCCAATTGGATGCAGAAGAAACCATAAGATTAGACTCAATAACGAGCATACCTCCAGAAGGACCTGCCTCCTTCTTTAGGGTGGCCAGGTAAGTAGGACAGTTCCGCTTCTAGTGGTCGTCATTGTTGCAATGGAAATAGTTTCCTTTGTTAGCGGCCTTCTTCTTCAACTCTGTCTTTTTCTTCTTATCTTCTTCCACCTTCTGCTTTTTTACAGACTTCTTCTTTCCAAAAGACTTTCTCTTGGAAGAAGTCCGTTCCATAGCAAGCACTGAGCCTTTAGAACCTTTTATGAGAAGCTCAGCTGTAACCAGCATGTTCATAAGTTCAGCCAAGGAATTTTGAAGTTTATGCATATCATAGTTCATGATGAATTCCTAGTTAGGTCTCTCACCATATTGATTCACTCCTTAGTTAAGTCATGAATCTTACCATGTCCAAAATATTGATTCACTCCTTAGTTAAGTCTGACCCACCATTTGCATAGATTGAATTCCTAATTAGGTCTCTCACCATATCCAGAATATTGAGCCCAATCCATCCTCCAGCCTGTAGCATCCAATGCCTAATAGACATGGTTGCATCTTCTCGGTGCAACTGAGCCACTGTAATTAGTCGAAAATAATTAACCCTAGGAAGGGCCTGCACATCTACAATGGTGGAAGACCTTGACTTAATCTTTTCTTAGGAAGATTTGGTTTAGATCTCATTAAACTAGACTTGATATAGTCATAACCATTATGACTAACCTAGTGGCATGGGTTAGCTCGGATTATTGACCACCTCAGATTAAAACTGAGTCAACAAACATAGCTAGGTAAGTGAGATCGGTGGAAGGGATATGCCATTAACTCGACAAGAATGCATTCGAGTCGCTCCCAATTAAAAATCAGTCGGTCGTATCTACCAAACCTACCTTAGACACTAAATTATTGAGCCAGAATCAATCGAGTTAGCCTATAATCCAGACTCTAACCACTGAGCCTAATTAGGTCTTAACTTGATCGATCACTCACGTGACTCGATCTTGACCTAGATTTAATCCTATTAGGCTGGTCAATTTAAGCACTATTGATCCCATCTAACCAACTCTTGATTTGGTTTGATCAACCACTTAGACCTAATTGAGCTATCCAAGCCTGAACCCAATTTTATGAACATATCTTAGATCTAAAAATTCTTAATTTTAGACTTAATATGTTTCATAATCTTAATTCTTAATTAAGTTTAGGATTCATAAACAAAATATGTAAATAAGATCCTAGGATTTCAGGATCTAGAGTTTTGCAGAAAATAAGTTTTTAATTTTTGATTAAGGATAAATGCGCAGCACCCATACACATCATAAGAATATCCCATCGAATGGGAGGAGAGGATCTTTAAATCCTACTTTGTTCTTACGATCGGACGGCCAAGGGGAACGCCTTAATCTGAAATACAACTAATCTACAAAACTAATTAGACCTAAGCATATATCTCATATAAAAATTGATCTAATTAAAATATGTTTTGTATATATCTCATGTATCACATCATACATGTTTTTCAGATCTAAATTATCTCATAATCATCTAAAAAATTAAATTTAAATTTGATCACATTAAATAAAATTTAATCTAGACCCTTTTGTAGAACTATTCTATAACTAGTCTAAACATGCAACTATCATATCTTATATGAATAAATTAAATTTAATTTATTTTCTATTTTTAGATCTAATTATAATATTTATAATATAAAAAAATAAATAAATAGATTTTAAAATCATATTTAATTAAATAAAAATTATGATTATACTAGACTGCACATAGAATAATTCTATTCCTAGTCTAGTTATGTATCTCATACATTTTAGATCTAGATTAATTAATTTTAATTTTCTAATTTTCTAATTTTAGATCTAATCACATATCATGTAATATCTGAAATCACTAATTTATTAAATTAAATTAGATCTAAATAAATTTTATGCAACCTGGCTCTGATACCAATTGAAGGAAAAAATCAGATTTTTCCGGGTCAGGTTCGTTCAAATCTGATTGGATCGAGAGGCATATTTCAAAAATTTTTTATTAGATCCAAATTAGATCTGATATTTTTTAGATCTAATTTTATAATTTAATAAATAAAAAAAATTAAATTAAATTAAATCTAAATTAGTGTTACCTTGATATTGGGTAATTCGATTATCCGTTGATGATCCTGCTGATTGTCTGAGGTTCTAGATCTAGCCACGTAAGTGCCTGGCCTCTATCGATATCCACTCAAACTAGATTTGGAGATCTTCTCCTTCTCTTTCTTTTCTCCAAAAATTAGATCTGGATCTATTTTGGACAATCTTCAAAACTCTTTCTAAAGATCAGCAGTCATCTCTGCAGCAGTGCTGCCTTCTTCCTTTCTCGTCAGCCTTTTCTTGCCTGGATCGCACCAAACTGAAGTCCAACATCCTTTGGCATGGAGAGGAGAGAGAGGGTCAGAAGATGGCATGGAGGAGGGAGAGGGGCAGCCTTGGGGCATGGGCTAAGAGGAACTCACTTTAGGTTGGGCGCAGATAGGGTTTATTTATAGATCCTACTGCGCCATGTAGTGCTGCATCATCCCGACCAATTGCATTGCTTCATGCAATCAGAGCTAAATCTGATTGGTGGGATGATATCACCTGATCTAATTATATGAGAGCTCCATAGATTCATCCTTAGATGGTGCCTTAGACTAATCAAAGTCTATAGGTAAGGGTCACCTAGTTTGAATCTAAGAAGCAACCTAGAGTCCCATCCGTATGGGACTCTTGTGTTTATCCACATGGGGCACACGCCATCCTAGGCATGCACCCTCCATCTGCCTACCAAACGGTAGGTGGACTTGGTCAATAAGTCTCTCCTATGGGTGCATGACACATGGGCAGATGTCCAAGGATCAAAGGTCAATGTTTGACCAAAGTCAAAGGATAAAAATTAGCAGGTGATGGAAAATGGCAGGTGTTGTCTCAAATTTATCTCATAAGTTAAGACAACCCTTTTCTAACCTGGACAAGCTCTGGTCAAATCAGGTAAAGGTACCTAAGTGAGCACAAACCTATTTGGCTCAGTTGAGATAATTTTTTAATGATAGAAAAAGGAGAACGTTAGGTTCAATCATGTGCTAGCATGATTTCTTTGAATCCAATTGAATCTAATTCAAATTAATTGAACTGGATTAGTCCAATTGATGATACTCAGATCCAAACTCTTGTTTGTGTGACCTAGTTAGATTCAGTTCTATATGGTAGTAGGATATGTCATGATCTCCATCGTCGACATCATCAAAACTTCTTTCGATGGATCAGAGCTCTTTTGATGCAGACAACTAGAATGATCGATCATCTAAATCATTCCAATTACTCCTAAAATCCATCAATAACATCTAGTAGTATATGGTGGCAATCCATCAAAACTAAAAAAGAACCTCTCGGTGCAGCTACTTATGTGATTATATTCTTTTATCTTAAGCTCCGATCAGATTAGGGTTAAGGTGAACTCGTCAAACCCTAATTTCTATCATATGATTTAATCATTTGATTCAAGTCCAATGTGAAAACCTCAATAGAAACTCTTTCTATTATTTTACTCTTTGCCATGGCCATGGGCTTATGGACTTGATTCTCATGATCATCATAGGGCTCCTCATCCACCGAGGTAGATAGATTCCATCTTGGTACAATCCAATTCCTACAATGAACATGCTATAGCCAACATACACCTTGGGGTTCCGAATGGCTAGGAGATCAAGTCATGGTGTAGTCAAACTATAACACCCTCAAGGTGAACTATCGATGCACCTCAGCTCAAAGAATCAGACACACCACTGCAGCTTCGAGTCAGTCATCGATGAGAAGGTAGACTTCCTTATGACTACTCGAGGTGGTCACGCTTGGTGCCCTCGTTCTCTAATGAGTACCTATACTCTCGCTCTAGTGTTTCTACACCATAGACTCAAGACTCATCTACTATAAAGAAGCGATTGTATACTAACCTTTTGGATCAATCACCATTCTCATGATGATCCTATGGTTAGAAGCATTTTATGAGTTAATAATGAAAATTCTTATCTTAAATTTTCAACTCTTGAAAATAAGAATTATCATTACCATTAACTCAAAGAATGTATCATAGACACTAAATACACATATGTGATAGAAAATAATTCATTTTATTATTTATAGTCAAAATTATAATTTTGTCCTTAGAAGTGTATTATAAGTCAGTCAATTCTGACTTCTAGGGCACACACATATCTAACACCATCTTTCTTGAAAAATAATTTAGTCAAGATGGCGGCATTGAAAAGCAGATTAAGCTAGAGGAGAAAGTCTTCCAAGAGCAAAGAGCTAAGGACCCATTGGAACCAAATCAGATTGAGCCAATACAATAACTACCTCCTCCACCTCGAAGAGCGGAAGGGGTTTTCCATCCCCCTGAGAGGTACTTAGGTACTATTTTAGAGAAAGTAGACAAAATGTTTCTCGTAGGTAATGGAGTTCATATTGATGATCCCAAAACCTTTAATGAGGTGATATCAGATATCGACTCTGAGAAATGGTTAGGGACAATGAAGTCAGAAATTGACTCGATGCACTCAAACTAACTTTGGACCTTGGTAGATCCACCAGAAGGTATAGTACCTATTAGGTGTAAATGGATCTACAAGAGAAAGATTGGTGCAGATGGAAATGTAGAAATATTTGAGGCTAGATTAGTAGCAAAAGGTTATAGTCAACGCGAAGGCATTGACTGTCAGGATACCTTTTTTTCAATAGCTATGCTAAAATTCATTCGTACACTGCTTGCTGTTGCAGCCTATTTCGATTATAAATTATGGCAAATGGACGTGAAAATGACATTCTTAAATGAATATCTTGAGAAAGATATCTATATAGAACAGTCGCTAGATTTCACATCCAATGATGATGATCACAAGCTATGCAAGCTACAAAGGTCCATATATGGACATAAGCAAGCATCTCGGAGCTGGAATACTCATTTTAATGATGTGATCAAATTATTTGATTTTATCAAAAATGAGGAGGAGCCATGTATCTTTTAAAAGGTCAGTGGAAGCGCTGTTGTCTTCCTCGTATTGTACGTGGATGACATCCTTCTTATTGGGAATGATATTTTCATGTTGACCATAGTTAAAATATGGTTATCTAAAGAATTCTCCATGAATGACCTAGGAGAAGCATCCTTTATTCTAGGAATTAAAGTCTATAGAGATAGACCGAATAGGATGCTAGGACTTTCACAGAAGATGTACATAGAGGAAGTGCTAAAGAGGTTTAGCATGGAAAACTCTAAGAGGAGTTTAGTATCCTTCAGACATGGCATTCATCTTTCTAAGAAAATGTGCCCTAGCACACCTAAGAAAATAGAATGCATGAGTAAGATCCCTTATGCCAGATTAGTGGCAAAAGGTTATAGTCAGTGCGAAGGCATTGACTATCAGGATATCTTTTTGCCAGTAGCCATGCTTAAATTCATTTGCACATTGCTTGCTGTTGCAGCCTATTTTGATTATGAAATATGGCAAATGGATGTAAAAATGATATTTTTAAATGGATATCTTAAGGAAGATATCTATATGGAACAGTCACTGGATTTCACATCCAGTGATACTGATCATAAAGTATGCAAGTTACAAAGATCCATATATGGACTTAAGCAAGTATCTCGGAGCTGGAATACTCATTTTAATGATGTGATCAAATTATTTAATTTTATGAAGAACGAGAAGAAACCATGTATTTTCAGAAAGGTCAGTGGGGGCGCTATTGTCTTCCTCATACTGTACGTGGATGATATCCTCCTTATTGGAAATGATATTCTCATGTTGACCATAGTTAAAATATGGTTATCTAAAGAATTCTCCATGAAAGACCTAGGAGAAGCATCCTTCATTCTTGGAATCAAAGTCTATAGAGATATACCGAATAGGATGCTAGGTCTTTCACAAAAGTTGTACATAGAGGAAGTGCTTAAGTGGTTTAGCATGAAAAACTCCAAGAGGAGATTGGTATCTTTCAGACATGGCATTCATCTCTCCAAGAAAATGTATGCCAATATAACAGAGAAGATTGAATGCATGAGCAAGATCCCTTATGCTTCTGTAATAGGGAGCCTCATGTATGCCATGTTATATACACGATCTAATATAGCCTATGCTGTGAGTGTCACAAGCAGATATTAGTCAAATTCAGGAGAAGAACACTGGACTTCTATGAAATGTATCCTTATGTACATAAGAAGAACTAAGGATATGTTCTTGGTTTTTGGTAATGGAGAACTCAAAGTCTAAGGTTATACAGACTTAGATTTTATGTCCGATATAGATGATCGAAAGTCGACATTTGGAAATCTATTTGTGTGTAATGGTGGTGCTGTCAGTTGGAAGAGTTCCAAATAGACAGTAATAGCAGATTCTACTATGGAAGCATAATACATTGCTGCATCAGAAGCTACGAAGAAGGCATTCTGGTACAAGAAGTTTACCGTAGAGATCGAAGTGATGCCATTAGATGCCATTTCTCTATACTGTGATGATAATGGTGCCATAGCCCTTGCTAAGGAGCAAAGGTCTCATCAGAAATCCAAACACATCGAGCGGCAATACTACCTTATCTGCGATTATCTCGAGAAAGGATACATTAAGGTCAAGAGAGTCGACTCCATAGATAATGCGGCAAACCCACTTACAAAATTGTTGGGCCAGTAGAAGATTGAAATCCATCTTGAGAAGATGGGACTTAGATTTGTAGCCAATTAGCTTTACGTCAAGTGGGAGTTTGTTAGATATGTGTACCCTAGAAGCCAGAATTGGCTGACACTTGTTATACACTTCTAAGGGTAAAATTATAATTTTGACTATAAATAATAAAATGAATTATTATTTAGTATCTATGATACATCCCTTGAGTTAATGGTAATGATAGTTCTTATTTTCAAGAGTTGAAAATTTAAGACATGAATTTTCATTATTAACTCATAAGAGTTGAAAATTGATGAGATTATCTTAACCCCAATCCAGTTGGGGCTCAAGATAGAAGAACTTAATCACATAAGTAACTATACAGAGAGGTTCATTTTTAGTTCTGATGGGTTGCCACCATATGCTGCTAGGTGTCACTAGTAGATTTTGAGAGCAATTAAAATGATTTAGATGATCAATCATACTAGTTGTCTGAATCAGAAAAGTTTGGATCCATCGGAAGGTGTTTCGATGATGTCGATGATAGAGATCGCGACATATCTCATTACCATATGGAACTAAACTTAACTAGATCACACAAATAAGGGAATCAATCTGGATATCATCAATTGAATTAACCTTGTTCAATTGATTTGAACTAGATTCAATTAGGTTCAAGAAAATCATTTTAGCACATGATTGAGCCTAATGTTCTCCTTTAATTATCATTAAAGTTTATCTCGACTAAGCCAAATGTGTCTAGGCTCACTTAGGTACCTGTACTTGGTCTAACTGAAGCTTGTCTAGGTTAGAAAAGGGTTGTCTTAATTTATGAGATGAAGTTGAGACAACACCTACCATTTTTCATCACCTGCTAAATCCTATTTCGGACATTTGGTCAAACATTGATCTTTGACACTTAGACATCTGCCGATGTATCAAGCCATCATAGGAGACAGTTCTTGGACTAGTCCACCTACTAAAAAGTAGATGGATAAGGGGTGCATGTCAAGGGAGGCATGCACCCATGGATAAAGCATCTGGAGCCCCGTACAGATGGGAATCCAGTTGCTTCGGGGATTCTACTTGGATGGCACCTAGAAGACTGCTTTGACCCAGTCTTGGTGCCATCTAAGGATGATTCAGAGAGGCTCTCATTTGATTGGATCAGATGATATCATCCCACCAATCAGATTTAGATCTGATTGCACAAAAAGTCATGATTGGCCAAGATGATGTGGCACTGCATGGCGCAGTAGGGTCTATAAAAACCTATCTACGCCAAGATCAAAGATGCTTGATCCATTGCCCATGCCACAAGGTTTCCCCTCTTCCTCCTCCATGCCACCTTCAAGTGTTCTCTCTCCTATCCATGCCCAAGAATTTTTGGGCATAAATTTGGTGCGATCCAAGCAAGAGAAAGGCGATAGGAAAAGGAAGAAGGCAGCACTACTGCATGAGACAACTCACATCTTTGAAAGAAGTTTTGAAGATTTTCAAAATCAAATCTACATCTGATTTTTTGAGAAGTGATAAAGAAGGAGGAGATCTCTAGATCCTACTTGAGTGGATATCGATAGAGGCCAGGCACTTGCATAGCTAGATCTAGAACCTCAGGCAGACATCAGGATCATCACAGGATAATCAGATTACCCACAACAAGGTAAAATTAAATTATATTTAATTTATTCTTTATTTTATTTTTTTATTAAATCAATAATATCAGATCTAAAAAGTCTTAGATCTAATCTAGATTTTTTCTTCAGGGTCGTGATTGGTCAGGTTGATGTGGCACTGCATGGTGCAGCAGGATCTATATAAATCCTATCTGCGTCTATAATTATGAGCTTCTACTTTAGCCCATGCCATATAGCCCTTCTCTCTCCCTCTCCATGCCATCTTTAGCTCCTCTCTCTCCTCTCCATGCCCAAGGGACTTTGGGCATGAGTTAGGTGCGATCCAAGCAAGTGAAAGGCGACAGGAAAGAAAGAAGGCTGCACTGCTGCAAGAGATAATAGTTGATCTTCAAAAGAGTTTTTGAAGACCTTTAAGATTAGATCTAGATCTGATTTTTGAAGGATAGATTGAGAAGGAGAAGATCTCTAGATCCTACTCGAATGGATATTGGTAGAGGTTAGGTGCTTGTGTGGTTACATCCAGAACCTCAGCCAAACATCAAAATCATCATAGGATAATTAGATTACCCAAAATAAAGATATAATTAAATTAGATTTAATTTAATTTTTATTTTATTTATTTTATTAGATCAATAAGATTAGATCTAAAAAATCCCAGATCTAATTAGGATCTTAGAAAAATTTTTTGAAATATCTCTCTTGATCCAATCAGATCTGAACGAACCTGCATCGAGAAATAAGATTTTTTTCTTCAACTGGTGTTAGAGCTAGGTTCCATAATTCATTAGATCTAATTTTAATTTATTTTTGATCTAATAATTAGAAAATTTTAGATTTCACATGAGATGTGATTAGATCTAAAATTAAAAAATTAAAAATTAAATAATCTATATCTAAGATGTATGAGATGCATGTCTAGACTAGGAATAGAATTATTCTATGTGTAGTCTAGCATGATCATAATTTTAATTTAATTAATTATAATTTTTAGATTTATTTATTTATTATTTTTTAATATTATAAATATTATAATTAGATATAAAAAATAAAAAATAAATTTATTTAATTTTTTATATGAGATATGATAGATGCATGTTTAGACTAGTTGTAGAATAGTTCTACAAAATTATCTAGAATAAATTTAATTTGATACGATCAAATTTAAATCTTATTTTTTAGATATTTATGAGATAATTTAGATATGAAGATATACATGATATGAAATATGATAAGTATGCAAAACATATTTTTAGTTAGATCAATTTTTATATATGTGATATATGATGTAGATCTAACTAATTTTGTAGATTTATCATATTTTTGATTAAGGCATCCCCCTTGGCTGTCCAATCATAAGAACAAAGTAGGATTTAAAGGCTCTCTCCTCCCATTCGATGGGATGTTCTTATGATATATAGGGGTGCTGCGTGTTCGTCCTTAATCAAAAATCAAAAACTTATTTTCTGAAAAATCCTAGATCCTAAAATCCAAGGATTTTATATACATATTTTATTTATGAACCCTAAACTTAATTAAGAATTAAGATTATGAAATATATTAGGTCTAAAATTGAGAATTTTTAGATCTAAGACATATTCATAAAATTGGGTTCGAGCTTGGGTAGCTCAATTAGGTCTAGCGGTTGATCAAACCAAATCAAGAGTTGGTTAGATGGGATCAAGAGTGCTTAAATTGATCAGCCTAATAGGATTAAGTCTGGATCAAGGTCGAGTCACATGAGTGATCGATCAAGTTAAGACCTAATTAGGCTTAGTGGTTAGATTCTAGATTGTAGGCTAATCGATTGGTTTTGGCTCAACAATTTGGTGTCTAAGGTAAGTTTGGCAGATACGATCGACTAATTTTTAATTAGAAGCTACTCGACTCGAATGCATTCTTGTCGAGTTAATGGCATATCCCTTCCACCGATCTTACTTACCTGACCATATTTGTCGGCTCAGTCCTAATCTAAGGTGACTTACAATCCGAGCTAACCCATGCCACTAGGTTAGTCATAATGGTTATGGCTATATCAAGTCAAATTTAAAGAGACCTAAATCAAATCTCCCTAAGAAAAGATTAAGTCTAAGGTCTTCCACCATTATAGATGTGTGGCCCCTTTTCGAGGTTGATTGTTCTCGATTGGTCACAGTGGTTCAGTTGCATCAGAAAGACACAACCATGTCTATTAGGCATTGGATGCTATGGGTTGGAGGATGGATTGAGCTTAATATTTTGGATACAGTAAGAGACCCAATTAAAAATCCAATCTATGCAAATGGTGGATCTGACTTAACTAAGGAGTGGATCAATATTCTAGGCATGGTGAGATTCATGAATTAGAGATCAAGTCTGGATGCACCATGATTAGAAAATCATTGAATAAGAGTTATTCACTCATTGGTTAACCCATCACCAATAACTGTTAGGTGAGGTGATAAGTCAGTTTGTGGGACTGCACCACCCATTAGAAATCAGTAATCATGGAGATTTTCGCATCTCTATAAAGTGAGTGTAGGGATCTAAGAAAATAGTGAGAGCTAATTTATTTAAAAATCAAACTTCTAAATAAATTGGTCAAGTCTTAATTACAAAATCTAACCAAAAACTTTGACTCTCTATAGAAAAAAGAAAAATGTCTGCATCCATCCCACAAGTCCGTATCCTAGACACCCATAGACTGACCGAACTCAATTATAAGGATTGCCTCAAGAACTTCAAAATTATTTTGGATTTTAAGAAGTTGACTCATGTATTGGACTAGAATCCCCCCACCTTATCAGCTCGTTCATCTGCTGAACAGAGAGCATCTCTTGATAAATGGATAGATGAAGATAACAAGGTCAGATATTACATATTGGGCTCGATGTCTGTTGAGCTTCAATGCCAACATGAAGATATTAAGACTGTCCACCAAATATTGGCTCACCTACAAGAGCTGTTTGGTGAACAAAGTCGCACAGCCAAATATCAGATTACTAAATAACTGTTTAAGGCTAAAATGCATGATGGATAGTTAGTCCAAGATCATTGTCTGATGATGATCAAGGACTTGGAAGAGCTTGAGAAGCTTGGAGTAAAGTTAGACCAAGATCTGCACAATGATATAATTATGCAATCCTTGACTGATGCATATGGGCAATTCATCATGAACTATCATATTTATAAACTTTAGAATACTCTGGCCGAGCTTATGAATATGCTGGTTACTGTTGAGCTTTCTATGAAATATTCTAAAGGCTCAGTACTTGCTATGGAGCGGACTTCTTCCAAAAGAAAGTTTTTTGGAAAGAAGAAGAAGTCTATGAAAAGACAGAATGTGGAAGGTGGAAAGAAAAAGAAGATAGAGCTGAAGAAGAAGGCCGCTAACAAAGAAAAGTGTTTCCATTGTAATACTGAAGGCCACTGAAAGTGGAACTGCCCTACATACTTGGCCACCCTAAAGAATAAGAAGGAGACAGGTCTTTCTGGAGGTATGCTTGTTATTGAATCTAATCTTATGATTTCTTCTGCATCTAGTTAGGTGCTTGACTCTGGTTCTAGTGCTCATTTGTACACTTTCATGCAGGGTCTTGAGGATAGTAGGAGGCTGAGGGATGGTGAGATGATCCTACATGTCGAAAATGGAGCAAGAGCTGCTGTTGTGGTCATGGGAACCTACCCTCTTCGACTACCGTTTGACTTAGATTTAGTACTTAGGGATTGTTGTTATATGCTTGCTGCAAGCAAAAATTTGAGTTCTATTTCATGTTTAGCATAAGAAGCCTATGTAAATAGTTTTCTTAAGGATTATTGTAATATTCTTTATGAAAGAAATAAAATTATAAGTAATTTTCTTATTAACAATCTCTACCAGTTACATATTGATGTATCTATCTCTAATATCGAGCAAAATATGAATGCCATAAGATCAAAATGATCCAGGGATAATCCAAATGATAGATATCTATGGCACCTAAGGCTAGGTCATATAGCAGAAGATAGGATTAACAAATTAGAGAAAATTAAACTATTGAGTCCGTTGACTTTCGAGTCATATCTAATTTATGAATCATGTCTTTATGGCAAAATGACTATGCTCCCTTTTGTAGGATATGGAAAAAGGGCCACGGATCTACTTGCCCTAATACATACTGATGTGTGCAGCCCATTTGATGTGCCAGCTAGAGACAACATTGACTACATAATCTTTATCGATGATTTATCTCAGTATGGATACGTGTATCTTATGAGATATAAGTCTGAAGTCTTTGAAAAGTTTAAAGAATTCAGACATGAAGTTGAAAAGCAAACTAAAAAATCCATTAAGGTTCTTCGATCAGATCGAGAAAATGAATACCTTAGTCAGAAATTTTTGGAATATCTCAAGCAAAATGGTATAGTCTCTCAATGAACTCCACCTGAAACACCTCAACTCAATGAAGTTTCAGAATGGAGGAATCAGACCCTATTGGATATGGTCCGATCCATGATGAGCTTCACAGACCTCCTTGATTTTCTTTGGGGACATAGTCTATTAATTGCTATATATTTACTAAATAGGATTTTCTCTAAAATCATTCCTACCACACCATATAAGATATGGCATGGTAAGAAATTAAGTTTGAGTCATCTCAGAATTTGGGATTGTCTGGCTCATGTCAAAAGACAACAAGCAGACAAGTTAGACTATAGGTCCTTTAGAGCTTAATTCATAGGACATCCTAAAGAGTCATTAGGATATTATTTCTACATTTTAGAAGACCATAATGTGATTATGAGTCGACATGCCATTTTTTTTTAAAAATAGTTTATTCAAGATGATGACATTGGAAAATAAATCAAGCTCGAGGAGAAAGTCTCACAAGAGCAACGAGCTAAAGATCCTATGGAACCAAATCAGGTTGAGCCAATACAATCACTACCTCCTCCACCTTGTAGATCGAAAAGAATTTTCCATCCTCCTGAGAGATACTTAGGTACTATTTTAGAGAAAGTAGAGAAAATGTTCCTTGTAGGTAATGAGGTTCATGATGATAATCCTAAAACCTATGACGAGGCGATATCAGATATCGACTTCGAAAAATGGTTAGAAGCAATGAAGTCAGAAATTGACTCGATACACTCAAACCAAGTCTAGACCTTGGTAGATCTATCAGAAGGTATAGTACCTATTAGATATAAGTGGATCTACAAGAGAAAGATTGGTGCAGATGGGAATGTGGAGACATTCATAGCTAGATTAGTGACAAAAGGGTATAGTCAGTGCGAAGAAATTAACTATCAGGATATCTTTTCTTTAGTAGCTATGCTAAAATTCATCCACACATTGCTTGTTGTTGCAGCCTATTTCGATTATGAAATATGGCAAATGGATGTAAAAATGACATTCTTAAATGGATACCTGGAGGAAGATATCTATATGGAACAACCACTAGATTTCACATCCAATGATATGATCATAAAGTATGCAAGCTGTAAAGGTCAATATATGGACTTAAGCAAGCATCTCGGAGCTGGAATACTCATTTTAATGATGTGATCAAATTATTTGATTTCATCAAGAATGAGGAGGAACCATGTATTTTCAAAAAAAATCAATGGGAGCGCTATTATCTTTCTCATACTATACGTGGATGATATCCTCCTTATTAGAAATGATATTCCCATGTTGACTATAGTTAAAATATGGTTATCTAAAAAATTCTCCATGAAAGACCTAGGAGAAGCATCCTTCATTCTAGGAATTAAGGTCTATAGAGATAGACCAAATAGAATGCTAGGTCTTTCAACAAAGATGTACATAGAGAAAGTGTTAAAGAGGTTTAGCATGAAAAACTCCAAGAGAGGATTGGTACCCTTCAGACATGGCATTCATCTCTCCAAGAAAATATGTCCCAACACATCTGAGGAGATTGAACACATGAGCAAGATCCCTTATACTTTAGCAATAGGAGGCATTTTGATATAAGAAGTTTGCCACAGAGATCGAAGTGATGCCACCAGATGCCATTCCTCTGTACTATGAGAATAATGGCGCCATAGCCCTTGTTAACTAGCCGAGGTCTCATAAAAAATCTAAGCACATTGAGCGGCGATATCACCTCATCCACGATTACCTTGAGAAAGGTTACGTCGAGGTCAAGAGAGTTGACTCCATAAATAATGCGGCAGACCCACTTACAAAGCCATTGAGCTAGCAGAAGATCAAAACCCACCTTGAGAAAATGGGACTTAGATTTGTAGCCAATTGTCTTTAGGTCAAGTGGGAGTTTGTTAGATAGGTGTGCCTTAGAAGCCAGATTGGCTGACACTTATAATACACTTCTAAGGGAAAAATTATAATTTTAACTATAAATAATAAAAAAAATTATTTTCTATCATAGTGTGTATTTGAAAGTATCTGTGATATATTTCTTGAGTTAATGATAATGATAGTTTATATTTTCAAGAGTTGAAAATTTAAGACAAATTTTCATTATTAACTCATAAAATGCTTCCAACCATAGGATCATCATGAGTATGGTGATTGATCTAGAAGATTGATGTATGATCACTTCTTTTTGATAGATGATTCTTGAGTCTACAGTATAGAGTCATTGGAGTGAGAGTATAGGTACTTATTAGAGAACGAGGGCACTGAGCGTGACCACCTCGAGCAATCATGAGGAAGTCCACCTTCTCGTTGATGACTGGCTCGAAGCTGCAGTGGTGTGTCTGGTTCTTTGACCTAAGATACGTTAGTAGTTTACCTTGAGGGTGTTATAGTTTGACTACACCATAACTTAATCTCCTAGCCATTCGTAATCCTGAGGTGTATGTTGGCTATAGCATGTTCATTGTAGGAATTGAATTGACCAATAGGGGATCTATCTACCTCGATAGATAAGGAGCGGTCCTATGATGATCATGAGAATCAAGTCCATAAGCCCATAGCCATGATAGAGTGAAATAATAGATAGAGTTTCTATTAAAGTTTTCACATTGGACTTAAATCAAATGATTAATTCATATGATGGATATTAGGGTTTGACGAGATCACCTTAACCCTAATCTAGTCGGGGATCAAGATAGAAGAACTTAATCACATAGGTAACTACACCAAGAGATTCATTTTCAGCTCTGATGGATTGCCACCATATGCTGCTAGGTGTCACTGGTGGATTTTAGGAGCAATTAGAATGATTTGGATGATCGATCATGCTAGTTGTCTGAATCAAAAAAGTTCTGATCTTCGAAAGGTGTTTCAATGATGTCGATGATAGAGATCACGACATATCTCATTACCATATGAAACTGCATCTAACTGGATCACACAAACAAGAGTTTGAATTTGGATATCATCAATTGGATTAATCCAATTCAATTGATTTGAATAAGATTCAATTAGTTTCAAGAAAATCATGCTAGCACATGATTGAGCCTAATGTTCTCCTTTAACAATCATTAAAACTTATCTCGACTGTGCCAAATATGTTTGGGCTCACTCAAAAATTTTTATTTGGTCTAACTGAAGCTTATCTAGGTCAGAAAAGGATTATCTTAATTTATGAGATAAATTTGAGACAACACTTACCATTTTCCATTACCTGCTAAATCTTGTCTTTGGACTTTGGTTAAATATTGACCTTTGATACATTGACATCTGCCCATGTATCATACACCCATAGGAGAGAACCTTAGCCCTTGTCCCCCTGCTAAAAAATAGACAGACAAGGAGCGCACTCCTAAGGAGGCATGCGCCCTATGTGGATAAGGTTTGGAGTCCCATACAGATGGGACTCTAGTTGCTTTAGGGAATCAACCTAGATGATGCTAAGAAGACTTATTTGATCCAGTCTTAGCACCATCTAAGGAGAGTTTTGAGGGACTCTAATCTGATTAGATCAGATGATATCATTCCATTAATCAGATTTAGATCTGATTGCATAAAGGACCATGATTGATCAGGATGATGTGGTACTGCATGGCGCAGCAGGGTTTATATAAACCCTATCTAAGCCTAGAATTATGACCTTCTACTTTAGCCCATGCCATATAGCCCTTCTCCCTCCCTATCCACACCATCCTTAGGTCCTCTCTCTCCTCTCCACACCCAAGGGACTTTGGGCATGAGTTAGGTGCGATCCAAGCAAGTGAAAGGCGACAGAAAAGGAAGAAGGCAGCACTGCTGCAAGAGGCAACAGTTGATCTTTAAAAGAATTTTTGAAGATCTTTAAGATCAGATCTAGATCTAATTTTGAAGAATAGATTGAGAAGAAGAAGATCTCCAGATCCTATCCGAGTGGATATTGATAGAGGTTAGGTGCTTGCGTGGCTACATCCAGAATCTCAGGCAAACATCGAGATCATCACAGGATAATTAGATTATCCAAAATAAAGGTATAATTAAATTAGATTTAATTTAATTTTTATTTTATTTTATTTTATCAGATCAATAAGATAAGATCTGAAGAATCTCAGATCTGATTAGGATCTTAGAAAAATTTTTTAAAATATTTCTCTTGATCCAATTAGATCTGAACGAATCTGCATCGAAAAATAAGATTTTTTCCTTCAGATGAGATGTAGGAGTACATCTGCACTAAACGTGACCACTCCAGAGCATTCTGCTATTAAATCTTGCTTTGAAGGAATATGAATATAATTATCCCTCAAATGTGAGATCACCATGGTGACTTACAAGCAACTCACTATACTTTGGTGTCGGACTATCTAAATTTTTAATTTAATAAAAGATTTTTGGGTATAATTAAGTGCTTGTTAAGTTAGTGCGTTATCAAGATGAGATTGACTGCTTCAAGAGTTTGGAGATAATGCATCATTATATTTTAATTTAGCAAAATCTTGATCAGGATAATTCATGTAATGGACTCAAAATTTAAAATATAATATGGATGACTTATTTAAGATTGGCAGTTAAATCCTAAGTAATCCTCTGAGCATTCAGGATCAAAGGGATAAATTATATGGTAACCATATTTTAGTAGGTTATGAATGTTGCTTTGCATATATTCAATCTATCTAAATATCGAAAATCATTGCTAGATGGTTATTTCAATTGGTGTAAGAATTTATTTTCATGCTACAGGCTTAGGTTCGAACCTATGGGATCACACTCATAAGAAGTACCTGTCTGATTATGTGGCTGATCAAGAGTCCCATTGGATTGAAACTCTATGATCAAAAGTTTCACTAGACTGAGATTCTTTGATCAAGAGTCCCATTGAGTTAGAACTCTATGATCAGGAGTTTCACTAGGACTCTATGATCAAGAATCCTATTGGATTGAGACTCTATGATTAAGAGTCCCACTAGACAAGGACTCTATGGTTAGGGACTCTATGACTAGGAGTTTCACTAGATGGAGACTCTATGACCAGAAGTCCTACTCGACTGAGACTATGTCATTAGAGAATTAGTTAGCAATAAGATTGCTAATTAGCTCAATTTGATTGAGCAAAGAAGTTTGGATTAAATCTAATTGAATTGATTCAATTTTGTTTGACCCGATCAGGTTATGAGATGACCTCATCGCTAATGGAGATTGGCTCCTGACTCCTGATTTGATCAGAACTTTGACTCAATCAAATCCTGATTTGATTAGAATTTAATTAAGTCAATTTAAAACCTAATTGGATTAGGTTTAATCTAACTAATTTGGTTCTAATTTAGTTCGAATCAAATAAGGAAAGAAGAGTCCAAACTAGTTGGACTAGTCATATGCCAAGTCTCCTTATGCACCACCCTAAAGTCCATGCATTCTTCTCTCATGTAAATATTAATTTGTGTATATGAGAGAAGGTCCACACCCAGCCTTTTCCATGCCCTTTATGGATAGGATTTCATTGGTTTCAAATTCTCATCCAAAAGAGTTTGGATTGAATGAGAAACAAAGTTTTCAGCCCTATCCATTCATGCCACCCATCTATAAAACATCTAATTTTTTGTGTGCCACTTAATGAAACCCTTTTCACCATGAAAACCAAAGAGAGAGGGGGCAGAAAACTCCTTAGGGGCATGAGGTTGTGGGGTGGGAGCCTCCTTAGTCATGAGAGAAAAGAGAGGAGTCTTTTCTCCTCCTAGAGTGAGAGATCAAACCCTAGTTCTAGGGTTTTGTTTTGGGAGAAAGAAAAATGTCAGAGAAAGTTTGTTTCTTTTATTTTTTCCCTCTTCCCATAGCTTCTAGAGACTTGTCTCTGATTTTGAAAAGTCCAAGAGGTTCGAAGAGCAAGAAGAGATCAGATCTATCCGTATACAATCTTTGCACGATCTAGTAGTCCAAAGAGATTGGATCAATGTAGGACTTTGAGTGAATGATCTATAAAGATTGAACATACTATGCAGTTGCAAGCGACCTTCAGATCTTCACATCTAGAAGTTACAATAGCAAAGATCAATGACCCACACTCAGGTATAAAGTTCTAAACTTTAGTAAATAGATCTAAAAGTTAGATCAAGGTTTCTACATCGATGTGATCGATGTTAGGATTTTATTTTTTAGATTTTTATGAATGCTATTTTTTATATTATAGAACTTTAGGTAGGTATTTCAGATCTGATCCTAAGCATATAAAATAGATTAAAACATTTAATTTTTTATTTTTATATTAAAAAGTTTTAAAATATGCTTAGAATACCTGTCAGTTTTTCAACAGTGGTTATTGGGAATTATGTCCTAAAGCTAATCATCAATCTATTGATGGTTGTACTATTTTATAATTATAAATAATTTATTATTAAATAAAATTATATTTCAGCATTTTCATCATAAAGTCGACATCTTCTAATGAACTTCATATTGTGATGAAATCCTTAGGACTATTTAGTTTTGATAAAAAGAGGATTTATCGATTAGTCCTTAAATTGTTTATGATCAAATGATATGTTGTTAACTAGGATGACAACGTTTATCGAGTGTAGGTCATGTCTGCCATATAGGTTGATTGTCCTCTTAACTAAGGAGTGTGGAGATACATATATAGCATACAAGTGAGATGTAAAGGTACATTATCACTAAACATGACCAACTCTAAAGTATTCTACTATAAAAAATTATTCTAATGGGATATGGGTATAAGTATCCCTTAGACCTGAGATCATCATAGTAGCTTGCAAGCAACTCACTGTGCTTTGGTATCATACTATCTGAATTTCTAATTCAGTGATGAAAAATTTTTGGGTATAGTTAAGTATCTGTAAAGTTAGTGAGTGATCAAGATGTGATTGACCACTTCAAGAGTTTGGACAAAATGCATGACTATATTTCAATTTAGCAAAACCTTGGCCGAGCTAATCCATGAGATGGATTTGGTATTTTGAAATATAATGTGGATGACCTAATTAGGGTTGAGTTAAACTCAGAGTTGTCCTATGAGCATTAAGGTCAAGAAGATGAATTATACGAAAATTATATCCATATGGGTTCTAAGAGTATTGCTTTACACATTCAACCTATCCGACCGTTGGATATCATTACTAGATGATCACTTTGATTTGGTATAGAAATTTATTTATATGCTTTCAGCTTAGGTTTGAACCTTTGGGGTTACACTCATAAGAAGTCTCAATCTAAGTGAATGATTGATCAATGATTTAGAATCATTCTAAGGTTAAACAATCAATATGATTGATGTTTGACCTAGTGCAAGTGTTACAGAAGGATCGATTAGCAATCGAATTGCTAATTGACTTAATTTGATTAAGCCAAAGGACTGAGATTAAGTCTAATTGAATAAGATTCAATTAGATTTGGCTTGGACTTGATTGGATCAAGTTCAATTGATTTATTGAATAAGCCAATTGCAAGAAAGAACAAGTCCTTGTTCAATTAGGATTTATATGCACCCAATTTCTAATTTGATTAAAAATTAAACTAGATTTAAATTTAATTTAATCTAATTTAATTAAGCTCTTAGTAGGACTAAGATCATCTCTAAGTGGGTTTCATTAGTTTTAATTTAATTGGGTTCAAATAATAAGTTGGATCAAGTCAAAACTAAAAGTTCTAGTGTGACTAGGATTTCTCCATCTTGCACCACCTTGCTTTCCGTGTCCCCCACATCAATTTTCTTAAAATTTTCATAAAAAAATTTATTTCCATAGAGTATCCATGCATTTTTAATGTCTCCCACTATTTTAGAAGAAAATTAATTATGGAATAGATCAAAATAAATAAGTTGTTTTGACCTAGGTCTCTATTGGATAGAGTTTGACACATCATCTTTCCTTATCGCTTTGAGGCACCAAACCATCTAATTTTCCTCTAATTTTTTCATGAGAAATATAAGACTTTTGTGCACATATTTCCTAGAGTCTACAAAAAAAAATAAAGAGAGGATGCCTATTGGTGTAGAAAACTATGGATATTGAAAAAAGCTAGAGTTGGAGAAGACGAGGTCGCCATCGGGCCCTGCAAAACAAGTTCGAATCGGAGGTGGGGGTGGCTCCAACAAGATCCTTCAATGATCAAGTCAGCTCTTTGATCAATAGAAATAGAGCACTCAGAAGAATTTTAGCAGAGTTTTGAGCTTAGAGAGAAAAATATATCTAGAGGATCCTTTATATAGGCGGAGCTCATAATAAACTGATGGTGACAACCGTAACTGCTTGTTAGTGGGCCGTTCGGGACCACGTGAAATTTGTTAAATAGGATGGTGCCCATTTTTATGACATGCTAGTTCATTGGAGATTAATAGCTATAGTTAAGTCAGAATTGTTATGCCTATGAGCAAGCTATTAACAATGAAGAACTCTATGTCCCAGTAGTTTTGGAGAGGTTTGGTCATTTTCGAGGTTGTCCGTAGGTTGGTGGATATTCGTTGAGTTGGGAGTTGAACTTGTGCAGATGAAGAGGTCCTTCTACTGTTTAAGTCTGCTCAATCGATATTCAGAATGTAAGGTGGTTAGTTCAACCACTAAAAGGGGCTTCGATTGAAAGGAGTCCACTTGGTGATTGGAAGGAGTTCAACTAGAAGGAGCCTGTTTGGCGACCGAAAGGAGCTCATCAGGAAGGAGTTCATCTAGATCAATAGTAATTAGAGGTTGGTTGGTAGCTAGGATAGGTGGACATAATCAGAATACTCTGGTGAGTCTTAATTGCTCTTTTGAAGTTTAGCTATCTTTAAGATTATCCGCAAGTGGATAATTGTGTTGGAAAACATGCAGGATTTCATGCATGAATTTCAAAATAATTTTTAAATATAATGTAGCAAAACATGTAGATTAAATCATTTAATCTATAAATGCATGTAATCAAATTACTAAACCCTACAACTAAAATATATAATACGTCATAATGCATTCTAAATCTGAAAATAAAAGGGTTTGGTATTGATCAAATCAATATCCTAGATCTAGAATGATTCTAGATCTAAAACCTAGATCACATCTAGGTGAGAGAAGAGATCAAATCTCTTACCTTGCATGGGCTGAGAACTCCATGATTAAATTTTGTTGTTGCCTTTAGAGCCATACACGCATCCTACCTCTACAGGTGATTCATATGAGGCTACAACAAAATTGGAGGTTCGCTGAACGAAGATCCACTCGAAGTACTAACTTCTCGCAGATCCCTTCGGATGGTTAATCTAAAATTTATTCTTCAGATCTCTTGGATACTCTAAGAGATAAAGAACAAGTGGAGGAATAAGGGAGAGATACAACCTTTGGATCCTCTAAAAGTTAGAAATTAAATAGCTAAGAAAGATCCTAAGAGAAGACACATCTTCTCTTTTCAGGACATCAACCGTTAATGTCCTAAACGGATCTCCAAACCTAGACAAGAGGAGACCTTCTTCTCTGAAAAATTTTCACACTTTTAGATCTCTTCCATTCAGATTTTTATCATAGAAAAATCATATTAAAATTGAGAAGAAAGGATTCTCAAAGAACCCTAAGAGAAGACTATCTTCTCTTTACTCTCCTCTCATTAGGACATGATCAAATCATGTCCAAAAGAGACAATGATGCCCCAACTCCTTGGAGCATCAATTCCCATGCCCTCTCTCTCTCTTTCTCTCATATTTTTGTCATATAAAATATCACATAAAAATAAACAAAAGAGGGTTAGAAAAAATCTCTAAGAGAAAATAGTTTTTTTTCTCTTACCTTTCTTTCTTCAAGACATCAACAATTGATGTCATAATACCCTCCACGCCCAGCAACTTTGAGCTTTGAACTTCACACACCCTTCTCTCCTCTCTCACTGATTTTCATGAATTCTTTTAGAAATTTTGACACCTTAAATCCCTACAAAAATGGCACCCCATCTAAGAAGGAAGGTAGTTAAGGTGTCTTAAAGGTTCTGGACTCCAATTGATAGATTCCTAGGGGCGTCCAACTCTTGGACACCCCGTCACTCAAATTTTGGCATGGAGAACTAGGAACTCTCACCCAAAACCAAAGAAAAAATGGTGACAAGAAAACACAAAGGGCATGGGAGATATGGTGCAATCAAGGGCGAAGGTATTTTGAGTTTTAAGGATTCTATCAAATAGAATCCATATCAAAACAACTTTCTAATTTTGACCCAATCAAATTTTATTCCAAACAACCAGAATATGGGACATGGAAAGTCTCTTTTAGGCATGAATAAACATAGAAAAAAAATCTGGAATTAAATATTGGGGTGTGGAGATTTTTGGTGCAAGGAAAGAAGAGTCCTAGTCTACTAGGACTCTCCTATTTTGACTAGGTCAAACTAGTTTTAAACCCAATTAAAATAGGATTAGTGCAAGCCTGATTATGGATAATCCTGGTCCAACTAAAAATATAATTAAATTAGGTTAAAACTATATTTAAATTTGATTTAAATCCTAACTCAATTATGAATTAGATGCACTCAAATCCTAGTCCAACTAGGAATTATTTTTTCCTTACAATTGACTTATCCAATAAACCAATTAGACTTAATCTAATTAAGTACAAACTAATTTTAATTAAATTTAATTTAATTAAACTTGATCTTAGCCTAATTGCTCAATCAGATTGAGCTAATTAGCAATCCAATTGTTAATCGATCCTCTTGCAATACTTGTAATAGGTCAAATATCAATCGCATTGAATGTTTAATCTTAGAATGATTCTCAATCATCGATTAACCATTTGATTAAGTTACAACCTCTAATATGTGTGACCCTGAAGGTTCGAACCTAAGTTGGTAGCATAGAAACCAATTTCTGTACCAGTCGAAGTAACCATCTAGTAATGGTTTTCGATGTTCGGATAGGTTGAATGTATGCAAAGCAACATTCTTAGAACCCTGGCCCATGGTTACCATATAATTCATCCCTATGACCAATAATGTTCAAGACAACTTTGAGTATGCTATCAACACTCATACAAGTCATCTCTATTATGTCTCAAAATTTTATAAATCTCATGACTCCTCATGAGGATTACCTAGGCCTAGGTTTTGCTAAATTGAAACACAATGAGTCATTCTCTTCTTGAAGCTAATCAGGAGTGGTCAATCCCATCTTGACTCACACACCGACTTCACAAGTACTTGACTGTATCCAAAAATCTTTCGAACCTATATTAGAAATACAGGCAGTCCGATACCAAAGTATAATGAGTTGCTTGCAAGTCATCATGGTGATCTCAGGTCGGAGGGACACTTATACCAATTGGCCTTAGCTAGCTACTTTTGACAGTAGAGTGCTACATTGGTCATGTTCAGTATAGATGTACTTCTACATCTCACCTGGATACCATACCAGCATCTCCATACTACTTGATTATGAGGACAACTAACGCATATGGCATACAACGATCTATACTCGATAAGTTATCGTCCTTATTAATAACTTATCATTTGATCGTGAACAATTTAAGAACCATTCGATAAATCCTTCTTTATCGATTGATAGTGGATCTAAGGACTTCATCATAATTTAGGAGTTCATTTAAGAAAGATAGAACTTTTATGATGAACCAGCCAAATAACTATTATCATTAGATAATTCATATACTAATTCCAATCATCTACCACTTAGATGATTGGCTTTAGGACATATTTTTCAACAACTCCCACTTGAAATAAAGCCAATCAGAATGATATCAAATATCTTATCTTCCACTTGAGTTCGTAGAACTCCTTAGCTCCGCGGCCTTAGCAAATAGGTCAGTTAAGTTCTCCTTTTTCATTAATCTTTCAAAGATCGACATCATCCTGATCTAAAATTGAAGATAATAGTGATGCAGAATATACTGATCTTTTGGTTCTTTAGCTTGAGCTATGGCTCTAATGCTATGATAGGACTGGACCATCGATGGAGGGTGCTACTCCCAATCTGCTAATGAACCTTAGCAACTACATGCTTACATGGCAGCATTATATGTCACGATGTACTATACATCACTAACTGAATAGGCTAAAGTATCCTGCTTGAAATCTTTCTAGCAGATTGCTCCTATAATTAGGATATGATCCGATACTTTCTTGTTGTCATCTTATTCTGATTGAAATTAAAACATCCACATGTTTTAAGTCAGTATTACCATATTTGAGTCACTAGACCTTAGTATTTTCCAAATACCTAGGGATTGTCCATACAATCTTTTAGTGGTTCTTACTTAGATTAAATTGGTATCTACTCACTACCCTTAGTGAGTATACCATATCCGATTTTGAACATGAAGAAATTAGATAACAACCAAACCTTTATTCCTTGCAATGCTGGAATGTCATTTTCGATTAAGAAAATTTTATCCATAGACAACACAAGAAATAGCACTACAAAATATTTTATCCACTTATAAATATAGGATTTATCTTTATTCATAACAAAGACATACGTTCAAAATTATGTTCCAAAACTGAGATAATAGCCAAATGGGCTTTATAGGTCTTTACCTTCCCATCTGTGCTACTCTGATTCTTTTGAAAATCCATTCACACCTAATGGATTTTATTCCTTCAGGTGAATCATCTAGTATCCACATACTATTGATTTCCATGGAATTTAATTTAGATTATGTGACTCCAAGCCACTTCTCAGAGTCAGACCACTGCATTGCATCTCTATAGGTGATCGGATCCTTGTTATTCTCATTGAGCTCAATAAGATCGCCATCTCGGATCAAGACACTAAAGTATCTATCCAGCTAATGCAGTACTTTATCGGATCTCCTTAAAGGTGCTACTTTAATGGGCTCTAAATTTGATCTGATCAAATCTAGTTATGTAGGTTTACTAGATTATGCTGGTTCATTTCTACCAGTCAAACTTTTCAAGTTCAACTTGATAGGCATTGGTTTCTTCTCTAAGAAATTTCTTTTCAAAAAGAATGCCTTACTGCTAATGAACATCTTATGTTCTTCAGCATGATAGAATTATTAACCCTTAAACACCTATTAGACCATGATCTAAGTTTATCTGTATGCAAATATTTGACATAGGCTAATCAACTCCAAACCTGATAGTGAGAGAGTTTAGATCTACGCCCGATCCATATCCCATATGGAGTCTTTACAATAGATTTACTCGATATATTTTCAGAGTAAAAATTAATAGTCATAATCTTAAAACAAGCAGACAAGTGGATCCTATCATAGATTGAATCATGTCTAACAAAGTTCAACTTCTTCTTTCAGATACACTGTGTTTTGAAAAGAAACTTATTAAGAGAGAATCCTATTCTTTCCTAGATATGTCACAAACTCACGGGATAAGTATTCACCTCTTTGATCTGATCGAAGAGTTCCAATACCATTTTCAGTTTGTTCTCCTATTTCATTATTGAATCATTTGAATATTTCAAATGATTCAAGTCAGATGCACCCATGCCAGGATAGGTCGTCTGTAATGAAATATTAATATCTTTTTTTGGCACTTAAGTTCATATGTCCACATACATTACTATGTATGAGATTTAGAGCTTTATCGACTCCTTCACCTTTTTCATTAAAAGGTAACTTTATCATCTTTCCAAGAAGACAAGACTCATAGGCTATCAATAATTCACAATCATTGATGACGAGATTTTTCTTTCAAGCTAACCCATTTATCCTATTCTTGTCAAGATGACTAAGCCTATAATGCCAAATATAGACATCTATGATACAATCTAACTTGGGTGTTAATTAAATGTGTACATTATACTTAACAGATTTTATAAATATTAAATATTATTTCTTTATTATTCATGTATTATTGCAATATTATTCATAATAATATCATAATAATCCTTTTTATAGATAAATTATAACCATCACCGATTAGAAGGCTAAAAGAGATCATAATTATCATAAATGATAGATGATGGTGACAATCACTCAAAATGATATTTTTTTGAAAATAAGCTTGACAATTTCTAAAGCTACAATTGGAACAGGACTTCCATCCCTAACATTCAAGTATCTCTCACCATTTTCAAATATTTCACTTTTCAATAGTCTTGCAACAAATTACATAAGACCACCAGTATCTATTACCCAGGGAGTAGAAAATCATATAGAGAAATTTTAAGGTGTTATTACATAACATCCTTAATGAGCAACTCTTACTCCTTTCTCTAGTTCAGCCTGTTATGGTCAAGTAAGATAATTCTTCTTCTTATGATTCAGCTTCTAACAGTAGAAGCACTATGCCTGATTTGGATCAATTTTGGACTAATTATTTTGACTGGGCTTAGAAGCCCCAATACAAACCAATTCGTACTACTGAATTAATTTCAACTTTCTATACTAATTATCAAAGTTGGGTCCCACATGTTATCACTATCTAACAATGATTGGAGCAATTAGGGTTTAGCCTTATTCTATGAGAAAAGAGAACATAGACCTAAGTATATGAGTTATATTAAGCCTTGGACTTTATTTTTAAGGTTCTTCTACTATTTTATTCGAATAGGTAGCCTCTACTTCCAATTCAGAAAATTACTTTAATTTTTTAGTAGGTACTAGAATCTACATAGACTGCACACGAGCCCAACTTTGGTTGGCCAACCCATGTACATCTAAGGATAGATTCATAATCAATTATTTCTCCAAATAACTTTTAGTAATATAATTTTGCCCTAGAAACCTAATTAGTAGACTTTGGCCTCCACTGTAAGGATCTGATTAGGTCCAACCATTAACATGACTATACTTGGTGCATCTAACCAACGAATGATTAGGCCCAACTTTGGTTGGCCAACCTAACCACCATTAGAGAGATACTTCTAAGTTATCATATTATGAATGATAATTTCATTAGTCAATAAGCACCAACCCTTTGGGCCTCCAATGATTATTAAGTTAATGGAACCATTATCAAACATCTTAATGGGAGGCTATTACTCAGTTATCTTCATAATTTTATCATTTTAAGGATCTAATAATTTTAAAAAATTTAAATTATTAGTGATTTAAGGATAGAAAGGATATGAACTAATTTGCTCCCACTGACTTCACCAAGTCAAGTCCTTCCACTGACTTCTCAAGTCATCGATAAGGACTAAGATCAATTTTAGTCCATGGGTATCTAGATTAGTCTCATTGAGTAAAATCAGTCTCACTAATTTTCTATATGACATGGGTTAGCACGAATCAATGAACAACCTAATCAAAACCTGATTAATCACATTGGCCAGATAAGTGAGATCGATGGAAGGGTCTACCAAGGCTTGTCTTAGACACCATCAGAAATGGTTAGGTAAATAGGCTGCCAATTAAAAACCACCAGTCTAGGATGCCAGACTTATCTTAGACACTAATTGATTTATCAATTTTGATTTAGTCTGCCTAAAGACTCAGGCTCGACCATTGAGCCATGATCAGTATCCATTTGTTAGATAAATGGATTTTGATCAACTAGAACTATTGAATTGATCTAAAGAAATGATCTAATCCTAATTAACTATTAATTAGATTTGATCAATTTCTTAACTAAGTTCATATTTAATCTAACCCAAGGTCTAACCCAGTTAAGGACCTGATCAAAGCTAACCCATTTTTCTTTAACCTATGTTTTATAAAATTATCTTAGGATCTTCAAATCATAAACCTAGATCCTAAACAATCACTTAATTCCCAATTAAGTTCAAGCTTATGAATTTTGATTTATGAAATCTCAGAACTAATTTCTAACTTAATCATTTAAAATATTTTTAAATTAGTAAATAATTTACATTGAATCATATTCAATATATATGATTTTAGATCTGATTTGTTTTAATATTTTGATCATATCCTAAAATTTTAAATCTAGAATTTTGTAGAAAGTAAGTTTTCAATTTAAATTCTATAAAACAAATATATCATATACATTCTAGATTTAAAACAAAATCACATATCAACATTTGCAATAATAGGATCTAGATCTAAACATAAAACACATCATATGGATCAGATCATAAACTATTTAAAATTAGATTTAAAATTTAAAATTAAATCATAAATTAATTTAGATCTTATCTAATATATTTATAATTTAGGTTATTCGGATCAACACATACTAGGATAATCTTTTCACTATAAGGGATAAACCTTACAGCAGGACAATCTTATAGCAGTATATGTAATCCGATATTATTTAGATCTAATCTAAATAATCTAAAATAGATCTAACATCTATTTAATTTTAGATTTAAAATTAAAAAATTAAATCATAAATTTCTTAGATCTAATCTAAATAGTTCATGATTGACATTTAGATCAGCACATACTAGGACAACCTTTCCATTGTAAGGGGTTAACCTTACAATAGAACAATCTTATGACAGTATGTACGATCTTTAATTAATTTTAATTTTTAAATTTATTCTTAAGTATATATGAAAATATTATAAAAGAACCTGGATGCTCTGATACCACTATTGAAAAATATGCAGGGTTTCATGCATGAATTTTAAAATAAATTTTAAATATAACGCAAGAAAATATGCAGATTAAACCATTTAATCTACAAATGCATGTAATCAAATTACTAAACCCTACAACTAGGATCTATAACATATCATAATGCATTCAAAATCTAAAAATAAAAGGGTTTGATATTGATCAAATCAATATCCTAGATCTAGAATGATTCTAGATCTAAAATCTAGATCACATCTAGGTGAGAGAAGGATCAAATATCCTACTTTACATGGATCGAGAACTCCATGATTAAATTTTATTATTATCTTTGGAGCCGCACATGCATCTGGCCTCTACAGATGATCCACACGAGGCTGCAATAAAATCGAAGGTTTATCGAACGAAGATCCGCTTGAAGTGCTAGCTTCTTATGGATCCCTCTGGATGGTTAATCTAAAATTTATTCTTCGAATCTCTTAGACACTCCAAGAAATGAAGAACAAGTGGAGGAATAAGGGAGAGATTCAACCTTTGGATCCCCTAAAAATCAGAAATTAAATAGTTAAGAAAGATCCTAAGAGAAGACACATCTTCTCTTTTCAGGACATCAACGATGTCCTAAAAGGATCTCCAAACCTAGATAAGATGAGACCTTCTCCTCTGGAAAATTTTCATGCTTTTGGATCTCTTCCATTCAGATTTTTCTCATAGAAGAAATATATTAAAATTGAGAAGAAAGGATTCTCAAAAGAACCCTAAGAGAAGACTATCTTCTCTTCACTTTCCTCTCATCAGGACATGATCAAATCATGTCCAAAAGAGACCATGATGCCCCAACTCCTTCGAGCATCAATTCCCACACCCTCTCTCTCTTTCTCTTAGATTTTTATCATATAAAATATCAAATAAAAATAAAAAATAGATGTTTAGAAAAAATCTCTAAGAGAAAATAAATTTTTTTCTCTTACCTTTCTTTCTTCAAGACATCAATAATTAATGTCATAATAGAGTCTCCACACCTAGCAACTTTGAGCTTTGAAGCTCCCACACCCTTCTCTCCTCACCCACTGATTTTCATGAATTTTTTAAAAAAATTTGATGCCTTAAATCCCTACAAAAGTGGCACCCCATCTAAGAAGGAAGGTAGTTAAGGTGTTTTAAAGATTCTGGACTCCAATTGATAGAGTCCTAGGGGCGTCCAACTCTTGGATGCTCCCTCCCTCAAATTTTGGCATGGAGAACCATGAACTCTCACCCAAAACTAAAGAAAAAATGGTGACAAAAAAACACAAAGGGGCATGGGAGATATGGCGCAATCAAGGGAGAAGGTATTTTGAGTTTTAAGGATTCTATCAAATAGAATCCATATCAAAACAACTTTCCAATTTTGACCCAGTCAAATTTTATTCCAAAAAATCAGAATATGGGGCATGGAAGGTCTCTCTTAGGCATGGAGAAACATAGAAAAAAAATCTAGAATTAAATATTGGGGCATGGAGATTTTTGGTGCAAGAAAAGAAGAGTCCTAGTCTACTAGAACTCTCCTATTTTGACTAGGTCAAACTAGTTTTAAATTCAATTAAAATAGGATTAGTGCAAGCCTAATTATGAGTGAACCTAGTCCAACTAGAAATCTAATTAAATTATATTTAAATCATATTTAAATCTAATTTAAATCCTAACTCAATTATGAATTAGGTGTACTCAAATCCTAGTCCAACTAGAAATTATTTTTTTCTTATAATTGGCTTATCCAAAAAACCAATTAGACTTAATCTAATTAAGTCCAAATTAATTTTAATTAAATTTATTTTAATTAAACTTAATTAAGTTACAACCTCTAATGTGTGTGACCTATAGGTGTGAACCTAAGCTGGTAGCATAGGAACCAATTTCTGTACCAGTTGAAGTAACCATTTAGCAATGGTTCCTGACGTTCGGATAAGTTGAATGTATGCAAAGCAATATTCTTAGAATCCTGATTTATGGTTATCATATAATTCATCTCTATGATCAATAATACTAAAGACGACTTTGAGTATGCTGTCAACACTCATACAAGTCATCTCTATTGTATCTCAAAATTTCGCAAATTCCGTGACTCCTCACGAGGATTATCCAGGCCTAGGTTTTGCTAAATTAAAACACAATGAGTCATTCTCTTTTTGAAGTTAATCAGGAGTTGTCAATCCCATCTTGACTTATACACCGACTTCATAAGTACTTGACTGTATCCAAAATTTTTTTAAGTCTATATTAGAAATACAGGCAGTTTGGCACCAAAGTACAGTGAGTTACTTATAAGTCACCATGGTGATCTCAGGCCAGAGGGATACTTATATCCATTAGCCATAGCTAGCTACTCTTGATAGTAGAGTGCTACATTGGTCACATTTAATGTAGATGTACTCCTACATCTCATCTGGATGCCATACTAGTGTCTCCATACCACTTGGTTATGAGGACAACCAACGCATATGGCGTACAATGACCTATACTCGATAAGTTATCATTCTTATTAATAACTTATCATTTGTCATGAATAATTTAAGAACCATCTGATAAATCCTTCTTTATTGATTGATTATAGTTCTAAGGACTTCATCATAATTTAGGAGTTTATTTAAGAAAGATAGAACTTTTATGATGAACCAGCCAAATAACTATTATCATTAGATAATTCATATACTAATTTCAATCATCTACCACTTAGATGATTGGCTTTAGGACATATTTTTCAACAAATTATTCTGGATTGAAGGTTGAAAAGGATGGTGGATTCATCGATTTAGGACTGCGGCTAGGCACTTTAGGGAGAAGTTCGGACTTACTTTGATGATGAGATCTTTTTGCTAACTATGGCTTGCACACCCAAGGTTCGTGACGTAGGAATGCCAAGATCTATCACATACAACAAGGTATAAAAGTTTGTCTGAGGAGAAGCTCTGCTAGTCCAAGATCTTTGACATGAGATCCAATTGTAATGGTGAGATTTGGCTTGAAGAAGATCTGGTTAAAAAGGAGTTCGGCCAACTTTGAGGTCGGCTGGATTGGACTATGCAGGGATCAAATACTTAGCCAAATATTTAGCTAACCACTTAGGTGACTTTTTTCACTATTCAAGTTTGTCTGGATGAGATCTGAGATGCCTTTCAAATTTTGTAGTTATTTGAAAAGTCTGATAATCAAAGCTGAGAAGATTGTCTGGCATGCACAAGTTGAAGGTCAGCCATCTTAAAATGAATTGGAGCAAGAATTTATTAGTCGAAGTTCAGTCATGGTCGTCACCACCAAAAGGGGTCACCCTGAGACTAGATATCTTGTCAAACTTCAACAAAAGCGACTTTATCCCCAACATAGGTCCCCCTACTCCCGAGTTTAAAGTTTGAAAGAAGGAAGTACAAAAACCATGACTGCCGAAGTCCCTTTCTGGTTTCCCACGTTCATAGGATGGAAAGTTTTGGGTATTATCCACACTGGTGCCGAAGCTTCTTTAATGCAAGGTGATCCATAAAGATAAATTTTTGAAACTTTCATCGAAGTGATGCTCGAGGTACGATGCCGTTAAAGCTTTGCCAGCCATTTGCCCGCTATCATGATGAGTGGGACATGTATTGAATGAAGATCGGGAAGAGAAGACCTGCAATCATAACCGTCTTGGGCCTCCCTCAGATATTTAAGCTCTTCTTCCTCCTCCAGCACCTTATTTCAACTGAGTCTCCCTCTCTCTTGCCTGGTTTTTGCTTTCTTCCCATTTAAGAGCTTTGATTTCCTCCACCATTTCCTCCGATCATAGGCACTTTCCCATTTGATTTTTGTCCCGCTAGTTGTCTTCTTGTTCCTCTCAACCAATCTAGATTAGTTCCAAAACCTCTTTTCGATCATTTTGATGCCTTTTCATTTCCTGACCCTTCGATTTCTTCAAAGAGATTTTATCTTTTAGTTTTTTTGATTTTGAAGTTTTTTTTCAAGTTTAGCTTGATCCGTATGTCTATTGGGGAATCCTGGTCGACTTGTTCAGGAAGTCCGGCCCATGTAAGCATGATGGATCAAACCCTTAAGAAAATCAAACCCATAGAAGCACCTCATCCTTCTTTTGTCCCTTACACCATTTCCTACACACTTCATCATGAAGATCTTTCTTTAATAAGGATCCAGTATGGGATACCTTCAAAGTATGAACTTGAACTTCCTAAGTCTAGTGACCGAGCCTGCTCCCCTCTCTTGGGTCATTTTAGTTTATACATCGAGGCTCTTCATGTTGGACTTCGGCTTCCAATTCCTCCCTTTGTAACAGCCCTTTTTAGATTTTTGAATATCTTTTTTGCCTCCATGGTACCGAACTCGTTTAGATTCATCATAGGATTTTTTTCTTTGTGTATCATGGCCGATGTCCAACCTATAATTTTTCTGTTTCGCAACTATTTTACTTTCAAACATCATTCTATTGCCAAGGATTGGTGGTATGTCTTCCTCTAGTTCAGCAAGAAGGGGTTGCTTAAAGGCGCTCATTCTTTCATTCATAACTAAAAAGAGAAATTCTTTTTTAACTCATGTCCCTCCTTAGAATTAGGACTTTCTTCATGGAGGAATTTGAGAGACTCAATACACCGAGCTCTTGGGTTAGAAAAAGAAGATCGAGACTTGGCTAGCAAGCTAAGGGATTATCGAGCTCCTCTAATATCCAGCCTGCTGGACAATCAAATCCTATTTAAACTTGGCCTTAGTCCCCTTGATTCGGTAGGTGATTTTTTGCAACTTGTCGATCATATCCTATTCTTTCTTCTGATCTTGATTTTTACTATCACAAAAATGACTCTGGAGGAGCTGAATCATCTATCAAAGAAAATCAAGATCCTCAAGAGAAAGGGCGATCCCATAGGGGAGTCATCGAAAAGGGCTCGTGTTGAAGAAACGAGCTCGACCATGTTGACCCAGGCCACTCCTGATCTAAAAACTGCTACGACCATACCGAGCCCTACCTTGCCCAATGAAACTACCATCCCCACACCTCCTGAGCAGAAGAAAGTAGTGGAGAAGAAGAAGAAGAAGAAGATTATTGCCAAGAAGGTCAAGAGAAAGGTCGGAGGCTCTGGCGGCGAGAGCTCTGGCTAGGAGCAGGGTTCTTTGGATGATCGGAAGGTCGTTCATTCTTTAATGGAGGAAAGTATCCTCCCGCACATCATCGAGAAGATGGTTCGTACTAAAAGTGCAGATGGATTTGAAGAATCTTTTGCTACCTTCCTCGAGGTAATCGATCTCTCTCGAGCTTGATTGAATATCAATATACCTCAAAGCCATGATTTATTTATTTTTTGTTCTATAGTTGGGGCACTACTTGTATGCTCACTCAGAAGTAGCAAGTCTCTACCAAGTTGAGGCTTCAAGAGCCCTTTAGGAAGCCTAAGCGAAGATTAAGAGTGTTTAGGACAAGGTTGATTGTTTGAAGGTGGCTTCGAAAGTTCAGTCTACTAAGGTCAAGCACCTTCGAGATACGCTGCTGAGGGAAGAACAAGCATCAGTAGGACTGAAGGCTACTTTGACCCTCGAGGAGGATAAGAGCAAGAGAGTTGAGGAGGAGGCCGATGCTGAGAGAGAGCAGGCCATTGAGGCTTTCAAGTCCTCCAAGGCAATGGAGGATATCAAGATTGTCTTCACCCAACAGATCTTTTTGAAGGGGTTCGAGGTTTGCATGAGGAGGATTATGAAGAAATTTCCAGACATGGATCTTGATTTTCTAACGGAGGAGCCTGGCAATGAGGCAAGTCCCTCCAGCACTGGTGCCACCTCCCTAATTGCCAAACTTGGCCCCAAGACCTCCAAACCTGCCATCGCGGCTCCCAAGCTTGATATAGAGCTCGAGGTTGTAGAGAATGCTCCAACCTTGTCCACCATCGTGCCTCCCAAGGTCAAAAACTTTTGATCATTGTACATTTATTCCTTTTCTTTTTATCTATATATTTTCCTATATCCAAAAATATTTTGATTAATGAAAACAATTTCTCTTTTGCAATGCCTTCGTGTTGTGATGTTTTTTATGCATTAAATGTAGTCTCCTATCAAAGCCGATCTTCTACCTCAGGATATCTTCCTGAAAACTCATATTAGGCATTTAGAGAAGAAAGTTCATCATACTAAAAAAAATTGAAGAAAGTTGAAGGTGAACTTCAAAAATTGAGAAAAAACTATTCAGAGATTATGATCGAGATTGCCTGCCTCCGTCAAGCACATCAAAAGGATTTCATGGACTATATTAGAAAGAAAAGATATTTTGAAGTAGAACTCGAGGAGATCAAGAAGCGAGCTAGCGATAAATCTTGGATGTTGACCTCGAAAGTCAGTTTCCTCAAGGTCAAGCTCAACATGGCAAGAGAGAAGATTCAACTATTCGAGGGGAGCTCATCGTGGTCCTCTGACAAGGTGCGATATGGTTGGGATTGGTCAAAGAAGTTCTCCAATATTCAGAAGCAGCTTCATGATGCCGAAAGCGCATATAATGACTATAGATTCGGTTGGATGGAGAAAATTTTCCTACTTAAACAAAGGCTTAGAGTCGCAAATAGTGAGGTGATCTATCTCCAGAAGCAGTTAGCCAACCATCAATAGGCTAGTGCAAGCAAAGAATTAGAGAAGATTGCCTCTTTGAGAAGGACCTTAGGTGATCTCTTTGAGACATACAGAAAGAAGAAGGTTGAACTACAATAGTTGAAGATCCAACTGACTTATAAGTAGAAGGCTGTTAAAGATGCGGAGGCCGAATCGACAGTTCTTAGAAAGAAACTATGCGAGTCGAAAGACAATTGCCGAAGGACTAATAAATTATTTTTCCAGAGCTTGCTAAAGAGGAAGGAGCTTGAGGAAGAAATCAATGGCTTGAAGCAGTCTTTAGTGATGGCAGGAGTTGGTAGTCCGAAGTCCAAAGAATCTGGTCCTTCTGAGAACTTCATCCATTCTTCTTTTTGTACATGGTCTTGTAGGCCTTTATTTGTAATAAACTTCAACTTCAATAAAATGATGTTTTCTTCAATTATCTTTTTGCATTGCCTGGATCTGATGTCTGTTGATTTCTTCATTTTCTCATCGTGCTTAATGTGGACATCATCTTGAAGATAATCTCTTATTTTGAATAATCAGAGGTCTTCATCTACATTAGAATGAGGTTCTCCTCTTGTTTCTAACATTGTTAGATTTTATCCTTGTAAGGATGAGGTTCTTCTTATGTTCCTGATAAGGTTGCTAGCGCACTAAAGAACCGTTGAAAGAGCCTCTCCTCATTTTTTTCTATATTAGAATGAGGTTTTTCTCTTGTTCCTAACATGGTTAGCTCTTATTCTTATCAGGACAAGGTTCTCATCCTGTTCCTAACAAGATTGCTAGGGCACTAAAGAGCCATTGAGATAGCCTCTCCATATTTTCTTCTGTCTTAGATAACCAAAGGTCTTCATCCACATTAGGATGAGGTTCTTCTCCTATTCCTAATATGGTTAGCTTATACCCTTGTCAGGATTAGGTTCTTCTCTTATTCCTGACAAGATTGCTGGGACACTGAAGGATCATTGAGAGGGCCTCTCTCCATTTTCTCCTATCTTAGATAACTAGAGGTCTTCATCCATGTTAGAATGAGATTCTCCTCTTGTTCCTAACATGGTTAGCTTTTACCCTTATCAAGATGAGGTTCTCCTCCTATTCTTAACATGTCGCTAGGAGATTGAAGGGCCGTTGAGAGGGCCTCTCTCCATTTTCTCCGTTGAGAGGGCCTCTCTCCATTTTCTTCTATCTTAGATAATCAGAGGTCTTTATCCACGTTAGGATGAGGTTCTCCTCCTATTTCTAACATGATTAGCTTTTATCCTTATCAGGATGAGGTTCTCCTCCTATTTCTAATATGGTTAGCTTTTATGCCTGTCAGGATGAGATTCTCCTCTTATTTTTGATAAGGTTGTAGGGATACTGAAGGACTGTTGAGAGGACCTCTTTGAAGGAAAAATCCTGATTTTTTAGATTAGGTTTGTTCAGATTTGATCGGATCAAGAGAGATATTTCAAAAATTTCTCTCATGTATCCAAAATAGATCTAAGATATTTTAGATCTAATTTAGTAGATCAAATAAAATAAAATAAAAATAAAATAAATCTAATTTAATTTATACTTTTGTTGGGTAATCAGATTATCCTGTGATGATCCTACTAATTATCTGAGGTTCTGGATCTAGCCATGCAAGCAGCTGGCCTTTATCGGTATCCACTCGGGCTAGATCTGGAGATCTTCTTCTTTTTGACTTCTTCAAATATCAGATCTAGATCTAATTTGGAGGATCTTCAAAACTTTTTTTAAAGATCAATAGTCATCTCTACAGCAGTGCTGCTTTCTTCCTTTCTCGTCAGCTTTCTCTTGCCTGGATCGCACCAAACTGGTGCCCAACTTTTTTCAACCGTGGAGAGGAGAGAGAGAACTAGAAGATGGTGTGGAGGGAGGGGGGCAGCCTTACGGCATGGGCTAAGAGAGAACTCTTTGAAAGTTGGGCGCATATAGGGTTTACATAGACCTTGCTGCGCCATGTAGTGCCACATCATCCCAGCCAATCATGTTGCTTCATGCAATCAGATCTAAATCTGATTGGTAGGATGACATCACCTGATCCAATCAGATGAGAGCCCATTCAATTCATTCTTAGGTGGTGCCAAGATTGATCAAAGCTAAGTCTTAGGTGCCTTCCTAAGTTGATTCAATGAAGCTGGAGTCCCATCCATATAGGACACCAGTCATCCCTATCCATGGGCGCACGCCTCCCTAGGCATGCATCCACTCCTTTCCAATTTCTAGCAAGGGGATAAGCCCCTATCTGATCTCCTATGGGTGCATGACACATGGGCAGATGTCCAAGGGTCAAAGGTCAATATTTGACCAAAGTCAAAAGACAAAATTAGTAGGTGACGAAAAATGACAGGTGTTGTCTCAAAGTTATCTCATAAATTAAGAAAATTTTTTTCTAACCTGGACAAGCTCCAGTCAAACCAAGTAAAGGTACCTGAGTGAGCATAAATACATTTGGCTCTGTCAAAATAATTTTTAATGATAGTAGAAGAAGAATGTTAGACTCAATCGTGTGCTAGCATGATTTCCTTGAACCTAATTGAATCTAATTCAAATCAATTGAACTGGGTTAGTCCAATTGATGATATCCAGATCCAAACCCTTATTTGTATCACCCAGTTAGGTTCAATTCTTAATGGCAATGGGATATATCATGATCTCTATCATCGATATCATCGAAACTTCTTTCGATGGATCAAAACTCTTCTGATTTAGACAAATAGAATGATCGATCATTTAATTCATTCTAATTGCTCCCAAAATCCACCAGTGATACCTAGCAGTATATGGTGGCAACCCATCAAAATTGAAAATGAATCTCTTGGTGCAGCTACTTGTGTGATTAATTTCTTCTATCTTGAGCTCCGATCAGATTAGGGTTAAGGTGAACTCGTTAAACCCTAATTTCTATCATATGATTTAATCATTTGATTCAAGTCCGATGTGAAAACCTTAATAGAAACTCTTTCTATTATTTCACTCTACCATGGCCATAGGCTTATGGACTTGATTCTCATAATTTCCATAGGGTTGCTCCTCATCCATCGAGGTAGATAGATTCCTTCTTGGTGCAATCCAATTCCTACAATGAATATGCTATAGCCAATATACACCTCAGGTTCCGAATGGCTAGAAGATCGAGTCATGGTGTAGTCAAACTAAAACACTCTCAAGATGAACTGTCGATGCACCTTAGATCAGAGAATCAGACACACCACTATAGCTTCGAGTTAGTCATCGACGAGAAGGTAGACTTTCTTATGACTGCTCGAGGTGGTCACGCTCAGTGCCCTAGTTCTCTATCGAGTACCTGTACTCTCACTCTGGTGTCTCTACACCATAGACTCAAGACTCATCTACCATAAAAAAGTGATTGTATACCAACCTTCTGGATCAATCATCATCCTCATGATGATCCTACGATCGGGAGCATTTTATGAATTAATAATGAAAATTCATGTCTTAAATTTTCAACTCTTGAAAATATGAATTATCATTACCATTAACTCAAGGGATGTATCACCGACACTAAATACACATTTATGATAGAAAATAATCTATTTTATTATTTATAGTTTAAATTATAATTTTGTTCCTAGAAGTGTATTACAAGTGTCAGCCAATTCTGGCTTCTAAAACACACATTTTTAACAAACTTCCACTTGACATAAAGCCAATTGGCTACAAATCTAAGTCCCATCTTCTCAAGGTGGGCTTCGATCTTCTGCTGGCGCAATGGCTTTGTAAGCGAATTCGTCGCATTGTCTGTGGAGTCAACTCTCTTGACCTCGACGTAATCCTTCTCGAGATAATTGTGGATGAGGTGGTATCTCTGCTCGATGTGCTTGGATTTCTAGTAAGACCTTGGCTCCTTAGCAAGGGCTATGGCACCAGTATTATCGTAGTATAGAGAAATGGCATCTGATGGCATTACTCCGATCTTTGCAGCAAACTTTTTATACCAGAATGCCTCTGTAGCTTCTGACGCAGCAATGATTCTGCTTCCATGATAGAATCCACTATCATAGTTTGCTTGGAACTATTCCAACTAAGAGCACCACCATTACACACAAATAGACTCCCAGATGTTGACTTTCGATCATTTACATCAGACATAAAATCCAAGTCTGTATATCCTTGGACTTGGAGTTCTCCATTATCAAAAATTAATAATATATCCTTAGTTCTTCTTAAGTACTTAAGGATATATTTTATAGAAGTCGAGTGTTCTTCACCTGGATTTGACTTATATCTGCTCATGACACTCACAGTATGGGCTATATCAAGTCATGTACATGACATGGCATACATGAGGCTCCCTATTGCTGAAGCATAAGGGATCTTGCTTATGCATTCTATTTTCTCAGGGGTGCTAGGGCACATCTTCTTGGAAAGATGAATGCCATGTTTGAAGGATACCAAACCCCTCTTAGAGTTTTCCATACTAAACCTCTTTAGCACTTCTTCTATGTACATCTTCTGTTAAAGTCCTAGCATTCTATTTGGTCTATCTCTATAGACCTTAATTCCTAGAATAAAGGATGCTTCACCTAGGTCTTTCTTGGAGAATTCTTTGGATAGCCATATTTTAACTATTGTCAACATGAAAATATCATTCCCAATAAGGTGGATATCATCCACGTACAATACGAGGAAGACAACAGCACTTTCACTGATCTTTTTGAAGACACATGGCTCCTTCTCATTTTTGATGAAACCAAATAATTTGATCACATCATTAAAACGTGTGCTCCAGCTCTAAGATGCTTACTTAAGTCCATATATGGACCTTTGCAGCTTGCATACCTTATGATTAGCATCACTGGATGTGAAACTTAGCGGCTGTTCCATATAGATATCTCTCTCAAGATATCCATTTAAGAATGTTATTTTTACATCCATTTGCCATATTTCATAATTGAAATAGGTTGCAATAGCAAGCAATGTGTAGATGGATTTTAGCATAGCTACTGATGAAAAAGTATCCTGATAGTCAATGCCTTCATGCTGACTATAACCTTTTGCCACTAATCTGGCTTTGAATATCTCCACATTTCCATCTACACCAATCTTTTTGTTGTAGATCCATTTACACCTAATAGGTACTATACCTTCTAGTGGATCTACCCAGGTTCAGACTTGGTTTAAGTGCATCGAGTTAATTTCTGACTTCATTGCCTCTAGCCATTTCTCAGAGTCAATATTTGATATCGCCTCATTATAGATTTTGGGATCATCACCATGAACCCCATTACCTATGAGGAACATTTTCTCTACTTCCTCTGAAATGGTACCTAAGTACCTCTCAAGGGGTCGAGAAATTCTTTTTGATTTACGAGGTGAAGGAGGTAGTGATTGTATTGGCTCTACCTGATTTAGTTTCATTTGGTCCTTAGCTCGTTGCTCTTGTGAGACTTTCTCGTCGAGCTTGATCTGCTTTTCAATGCCATGATCTTGAATAAACTATTTTTCAAGAAAGATGGCATGTCGACTCACAATTATATTATGATCTTTTGGAATGTAGAAATAATATTCTAATAATTTTTTAGGATATCCTATAAATCAAGCTTAAAGGATTTGAAGTCTAGCTTGTCCACTTGTTGTCTTTTGACATGAGTCGGACAACTCCAAATTTTGAGATGACTCAGACTTGATTTCTTACCATGCCATATCTCATATGGTGTGGTAGGAACGATTTTAGATGGAACCCTATTCAGTAAATATATTGCAGTTAACAAAGAGTGTCTCCAAAGATAATCAGAAAGGTCAATGAAGCTCATCATGGATCGGACCATATCTAATATGATCTGGTTCCTCCGTTCTGAAATCTCGTTGAGTTGAGGTGTTCCAAGTGGAGTCCATTGAGAGACTGTCATTTTTCTTGAGATAGTTCAAAAATTTTCGACAAAGGTATTCACCTCCTCGATTTGATCGAAGAACCTTAACGGATTTTTCAATTTATTTTTCTATTTCATGTCTGAATTTTTTGAACTTTTCAAAAGATTCAGACTTATGTCTCATAAGATACACATATCCATACCTAGATAGATCATCTATAAAGATAATGAAGTAGACAAAATTGCCTCTAGCCGGCACTCAAATAGGCTGCACACATCAGTATGTACTAGGGCAAGAAGATCTGTGGCCCTTTCCCCATGTCCTATAAAAGGGAGTTTAGTCATTTTGCCATGAAGATAAGATTCATAAATTGGATATGACTTAGAAGTCAATGGACTTAATACTCCAGTTTTTTCTAATTTATTAATCCTATCTTCTTCTATATGACCTAGTCTTAGGTGCCATAGATACCTATCATTTGAACTATCCCTAGGTTGTTTCATGGCATTCACATTTTGCTCGATATTAAAAATAGATACATCAATATTTAACTGATAAAGACCATTAATAAGGAAATCACTTACAATTTTATTTCTTTCATAAAGAATGTTACAATGGTCCTTAAGAAAACTAATTACATAGCCTTCTAGTACTAGGCATGAAATAGAAATCAAATTTCTACTTGTTGCAGGCACATAATAACAATCTTTTAAAACTAAGTCTAAACTAGATGGTAGTCAAAGAGGGTATGTTTCCACCGCCACGACAGCAACTCTTGCTCTATTTTTGATGCATAGGATCATCTTACCATCTCTCAGCCTCCTGCTATTCTCAAGACCCGGCATGGAAGTACACAAATGAGCACTAGAACCAGAGTCAAGCACCCAACTGGATGCAGAAGAAATCATAAGATTGGACTTAATAACGAGCATACCTCCAGAAGGACTTGCCTCCTTATTCTTCAGGATGGCTAGGTAAGTAGGGCAGTTTCGCTTTCAATGGCCATCATTGTTGCAATGAAAATACTTTTTTTTGTCGGCAGCCTTCTTCTTCAGCTTTGCCTTTTTCTTCTTTCTTCCTTCCATCTTCTGCTTCTTCATAAATCTTTTTTTCTTTTCAAAATACTTTCTCTTGGAAGAAGTCCATTCCATAGCAAGCACTGAGCCTTTAGAACCTTTCATGAAAAGCTCAGTAGTAACCAGCATATTCATAAGTTCAGCCAGGAAATTTTGAAGTTTATGCATATGGTAGTTCATGATGAACTGTCCATATGCATCAGTCAAGGATTGCAGAATTATATCATTCTGCAGATCTAGGTCTAACTTCACTCTGAGCTTCTCAAGCTCTTCCAAGTCCTTGATCATCATCAGACAATGATCTTGGACTGACTGTCTATCACACATTTTTGCCTTGAATAGTCATTTAGTGACTTGATACTTGGCTGCGCAACTCTGTTCACCAAATATCTCTTGTAGGTGAGCCAACATTTGGTGAACAATCCTGATATCTTCATGTTGGCACTGAAGTTCATCAGACATGAAGCCCAATATGTAGTATCTGGCCTTGTTATCTTCATTCATCCACTTTTTAAGAGATGCTCTCTATTCAGCGGATGGACGAGCTGGTAAGGTAGGAGGGTTCTAGTCCAATACATGAGTTAACTTCTTGGAATCCAAAATAATTTTGAAGTTCTAGAGCCAATTCTTATAATTGGGTCCAGTCAGTCTAAGGGTGTCCAGGATTCATGCTAGTGGATTGGATGCAGACATTTTTTTGTAGAGAGTCAAAGTTGCTAGTTAGATATTATAATTAAGACTTAACCAATTTATTTAGGAGGACTTAACCAATTTATTTAGGAGTTTTTATTTTTAAATAAATTAGCTCCCACTATTTTTTTGGATCCCTACACTCCCTCTGTAGAGATGCAAAAATCTCCACGATCAATGATTTCTAGTGGATGGTGCGGTCCCATCAACTGACTCATCACCTCACCTAATAGTTATTGGTGATAGGTTAGCCAATGAGTGAACAACTCTTATTCAATAATTCTCTAATCATGGTGCCCCCAAACTTGGTCTCTAATTCATGAATCTTACCGTATCCAGAATATTGATCCACTCCTTAATTAAGTCAGACCCACCATTTGCATAGATTGGATTTCTAATTAAGTCTCTCACCATATCTAGAATATTGAGCCCAATCCATCCTCCGGTCCGTAGCATCCAATGCCTAATATACATGGTTGCATTTTTTTGGTGCAACTGAACCACTGTAATCAGTCAAGAACAATCAACCTTGGAAAGGGCTTGTACATCTACAATGGTGGAAGATCTTAGACTTAATCTTTTCTTAGGAAGATTTGATTTAGGTCTCATTAAACTAGACTTGACATAGTCATAGCCATTATGACTAACCTAGTGGCATGGGTTAGCTCGGATTATTAACCACCTCAGATCAAAACTGAGCCAACAAACATGGTCAGGTAAGTGAGACCGGTGGAAGGGATATGCCATTAACTAGACAAGAATGCATTCGCGTCGAGTAGCTTCCAATTAAAAATCAATCGATCGTATCTGCTAAACTTACCTTAGACACCAAATTGTTGAGCCAGAACTAATCTGATTAGCCTACAATCCAGACTCTAACCACTGAGCTTAATTAGGTCTTAGCTTGATCGATCACTCATATGACTCGATCTTGATCTAGACTTAATCCTATTAGGCTGGTCAATTTAAGCATTATTGATCCCATCTAACCAACTCTTGATTCAATTTGATCAACCACTTAGACCTAATTAAGCTACCCAAGCTCGAACCCAATATTATGAATATATCTTAGATCTAAAATTTTTAATTTTAGATCTAATTAATATTTTATAATCTTAATTCTTAATTAAGTTTAGGGTTCACAAACAAAAGAAGTATATTAAATCCTAAGATTTCAGGATCTAGGATTTTACAGAAAGTAAGTTTTTGATTTTTGATTAAGGACGATCGCGAGCACCCCTACACATCATAAGAACATCCCATCAAATAGAAGGAGAGGGCATTTAAATCCTACTTTATTCTTATGACTGGACGGCCAAGGGGAATGCCTTAATCAGAAATATACAAAACTACAAAACTAGTTAGATCTACATCATATATCTTATAGATAAAAATTGATCTAACTTTATATATGTTTTGCATACATCTCATGTATCTTTTCATGCATGTTTTTAGATCTTAATTATCTAATAATTTATCTAAAAAATTAAATTTAAATTAATCACATCAAAATAAATTTTAATCTAGATAATTATGTAGAACTATTCTACAACTAGTCTAAACATGCATTCATCATATCTCGTATGATCCAAAAATTAATTAATTTTATTTGCTATTTTTTAGAACTTATTATAATATTTATAACATTAAAAATAGTAAATAAATAGATTTAAAATCATAATTTAATTAAATTAAATTATGAACATGCAAGACTAGGTATAGAACTATTCTATTTTACAACTAGTCATGCATCTTGTAAAACTTAGATCTAAATTATTTAATTTTAATTTTTTTAATTTTAGATCTAATCACATATCATGTGATATCTAAAATATCTTAATTATTAGGTCAAAAATAATTAAAATCAGATCTAAATAATTTTTACAACTGGCTCTGATACCAGTTGAAGGAGAAATTCTGATTTCTTGGATCAGGTTTGTTTAGATTTGCTCGGATCAAGAGAGATATTTCAAAAGTTTCTCTCATGTATCCAAAATAGATTTGAGATGTTTTAGATCTAATTTAGTAGATCTAATAAAATAAAATAAATTAAATTAAATCTAATTTAATTTGTACCTTTTGTTAGGTAATCAGATTACCTTATGATGATCATGTTGATTGTCTGAGGTTCTGGATCTAGCCATGCAAGTGCCTGGCCTCTACCGATATCCACTCAGGTTGGTTTTAGAGATCTTCTCTTTTTTTTTGACTTCTTCAAATATCAGATCTGGATCTGATTTGGAGGATCTTCAAAACTTCTTCTGAAGATCAGTAGTCATCTCTATAGTAGTGTTGTTTTCTTCTTTTCTCGTCAGCTTTCTCTTGCCTGGATCGCACCAAACTGGAGCCCAACTTCCCTTGGGTGTGGAGAGGAGAGAGAGAAATAGAAGATGGCATGGAGGAGGGAGAGGGACAGCCTTAGGGCATTGGCTAAGAGAGAACTCTTTAAAAGTTGGGCGTAGATAGGGTTTATATAGACCCTGCTGCTCCATGCAGTGCCACATCATCCCGGCCAATCATGTTGCTTCGTGCAATCAGATCTAAATCTGATTGGTGGAATGATATCACCTGATTCAATCAGATGAGAGCCTCTTCAATTCATCCTTAGGTGGTGCCAAGATTGGTCAAAGTTGAGTCTTAGGCGCCTTCCTAAGTTGATTCAATGAAGCAACCTGGAGTCCCATCCATATGGGACTCCAGTCATCCCTATCCATAGGCACACGCCTCCCTAGGTGTGCGCTCCCTCCTTTTTAATTTCTAATTAGGGGACAAGCCCCTATCTACTCTCCTATGGGTGCATGACACATGGGCAATTGTCCAAGGGTCAAAGGTCAATGTTTGACCAAAGTTAAAAGACAATAATTAGTAGGTGACAAAAAATGGTAGGTATTATCTCAAATTTATCTCATAAATTAAGACAATACTTTTCTAACCTAGACAAGCTTCAGTCAGATCAAATAAAGGTACCTGAGTGAGCATAAATATATTTGGCTCAGTCGAGACAACTTTTAATGATAGTAGAAGGAGAACATTAGCTTAATCATGTGCTAGCATGATTTTCTTGAACCTAATTGAATCTAATTCAAATCAATTAAACTGGATTAGTCTAATTGATTATATCTAGATCCAAACTCTTATTTGTATGATCCAAAAGTTAGGTTCAGTTCCATATGGTAATGGGATATGTCATGATCTCTATCATCGACATCATCAAAACTTCTTTCGATGGATCAGAACTCTTCTGATTCAGACAACTAGAATAATCGATCATCTAAATCATTCTAATTGCTTCCAAAATCCACCAGTGATACCTAATAGTATATGGTGGCAACCCATCAAAATTGAAAATGAATCTCTTGGTATAGCTACTTGTGTGATTAAGTTCTTCTATCTTGAGCCCCAATCAGATTAGGATTAAGGTGAACTCGACAAACCTTAATTTCTGTCATATGATTTAATCATTTGATTCAAGTCCAATGTAAAAATCTTAATAGAAACTCTTTCTATTATTTCACTCTGCCATGGCCATGGGCTTATGGACTTCATTGTCATGATTATCATAGGGCTGCTCCTCATCCACTGAGGTAGATAGATTCCTTCTTGGTGCAATCCAATTCCTACAATGAACATGCTATAGCCAACATACACCTCAGGATTCCAAATGGCTAGAAGACCGAGTCATGGTGTAGTCAAATTATAACACCCTCAAGATGAACCGACGATGCACCTCAGGTCAGAGAATCAGACACACCGCTATAGCTTCGAGTTAGTCATCGACGAGAAGGTAGACTTTCTTATGACTGCTCGAGGTGGTCACGCTCAGTGCCCTCATTCTCTATCGAGTACCTGTACTCTCGCTTTGGTGTCTCTACACCATAGACTCAAGACTCATCTACTATAAAGAAGTGATTGTATACCAACCTTCTAGATCAATCATCATCCTCATGATGATCCTATGGTTGGAAGCATTTTATGAATTAATAATGAAAATTCTTGTCTTAAATTTTCAACTCTTGAAAATATGAATTATCATTACCATTAACTCAAGGAATGTATCACAGATACTAAATACACATTTATGATAAAAAATAATCCATTTTATTATTTATAGTCAAAATTATAATTTTGCCCCTAGAAGTGTATTACAAGTGTCAGCCAATTCTGACTTCTAGGGCACACATATCTAACAATCTTTCCATTTTCTCCTATCTTAGATAATTAGAGATCTTCATTCATATTAGGATGAAGTTCTCTTTTTGTTCCTAACGTGGTTAGCTTTTATTCTTATTAGGATGAGGTTCTCCTCCTGTTCCTGATAAGGTTGTTGGGGCACTGAAGGATCATTGAAAGGTTCTCTTTTCATTTCCTCCTATCTTAGATATGTTGGAAAATGTATCCTAAAGCCAATCATCTAAGTGGTAGATGATTAGAATTAGTATATAAATTATCTAACAATAATAGTTATTTGACTGATCCATCATAAAAGTTCTACATTATAGATGACTAAACACTCATATAAGTTATTTGGTTGATCCATCATAAGGATTGACCAGTCCTGATGTCTCATGGTATTTTAATTTAGCAAAACCTAGACCTGAGTAATCCTCATGAGGTGTCATAGGATTTGCAAAATTTTGAGACACAATAGAGATGACTTATATGAGTGTTTGATAGTGTACTTGAAGTCATCTTGAGTATTATTGGTCATAAGGATGAATTATACAGTAACCATGGGCTTGGGTTCCAAGAATGTTGCTTTGCATACATTCGACTTATCCAGACGTTGAAAACCATTGCTAGATGGTAACTTTAATTGGTATAAAAATTGGTTCCTATGTTACCAACTTAGATTCGAACCTATGGGGTCACACACATTAGAGCTTATAATCTGATCAGATGGTTAATCGATGATTGAGAATCATTCTAAGGTCAATCCATCAATACGATTGATGTTTGACCTAATGCAAGTGTTACAGGAGGATCGATTAGCAATTGAATTTTTAATTAGCTCAATTTGATTGAGCAATTAGATTGAGATCAAGTCTAATTGAATTAGATTCAATTAGAATTAGTTTGGACTTAATTAGATTAAGTCTAGTTGGTTTGGTATATGAATTTTAATTTAGCAAAATCTAGGCCTAGGTAATCCTTGTGAGGTATCACGGGATTTGAAAAATTTTGAGACACAATAGAGATGACTTGTATGAGTGTTTGATAGTATACTCAAAATTATCCTAAGCATTATTGGTCATAAGGATGAATTATACAGTAACCATGGGCCAAGGTTCTAAGAATGTTGCTTTGCATACATTCGACCTATCAAGATGTCGGAAATCATTACTAGATGGTAACTTCAATTGGTACAAAAATTGATTCCTGTGCTACCAACTTAGATTCAAACCTATGGGGTCACATACATTAGAGCTTATAACTTGATCAGATGGTTAATTGATGATTGAAAATCATTCTAAGGTTAATCCATCAATACGATTGATGTTTGACCCAATGCAAGTGTTGTAGGAGGATTGATTAGCAATTGGATTTCTAATTGGCTCAATTTGATTGAGCAATTAGGCTGTGATCAAGTTTAATTGAATTATATTTAATTAAAATTAGTTTAGACTTAATTAGATTAAGTCAAGTTGGTTTATTGGATAAGCCAATTGCAAGAAAGAACAATTTCTTGTTTGACTAGGACTTAGGTGCACCTAATTGATTTAGGATTTAAATTAGATTTAAATCTTGATTTAATCTGATTTAATTGGACTTCTAGTTGGACTAGGATTATCCTTAATTGTGTTATATTTAATTTGATTTAAATAGAATTTAAATTAGATTCAAACCTATTTTGATCTAGTCAAACAAGGGGAGTCCCAATTGGACTGGGACTCTCTCTCTCTTTCTCTTGCGCCTATTAAAGCCCACACCGAATGTTTAATTCCAAATTTTTTCTATGTTTTTCTATTCCTAATAAGCTTCTCCATGCCCCATAATTCTGATTTTTGGGAGTTTGTTTTGACTTGGTCAAAACTAGAAAGAGGTTAGGATTTATTTCCTACTTGGAAGAGTCTCCTTTGACCTAAACTCTTCCCTCCTCTTGTGCGCCCACTTTTTCCATGCCATGTTTTATGTTTCACCCTTTCTTCCCTTGATTTTGTCATGAGTTTTAGATTTCTCATTCCTAAAATCAAGGAAGGGGCATCCAAGAGTTGGACGCCCCATAGGAGTCCTCCTTTGACTAGGTGTTGACCTAGTCTTGTAATAAAAACTGGGGTGCCTCCTATGAGATGAGAGAGGACATGATAAATTTCAGAAAAATTATGAAAAATCAGAAGAAAAGGAGGAGAAGGCATGGATGGTTTGTGGTGCCAAGATTCTTGGAGAAGTGTCTTCTACTAAGACATCAAAGGTTGATGTCTTGAAGAGACAAGGAAAGAGAAGATTGTCTTCTCTTCATTTTTTTTTTTTATGTATTTTTTTCTCTTGTTTATTCTTTGTTATTTGTATGTGATAAAAATTTAAGAGAGAGAGAGGAATAGGGCATGGAGATAAGTCCTCCAAGTTGTTGGGGCATGATGTTCTTTTTGGATATGATTTGATCATTTCCTGATGAGAGAAGGAGAAGAGAAGAAAGGTCTTCTCTTAGAGTTTCTTTGGGAACCCTTCTTCTCTAATTTTTATGAGAATTTTATATGATAAAACCATGAATATTAGATATGAAAACATAAAAAAAAATTCTAGAGGAGAAAGTCTCCTCTTGTCCTAGCATAGAGATGTTTCCAAGATATCAATCGTTGATGTCCTGAAGGAGAAGATTTATCTTCTCTTAGGATTTATTTTTCTTATTTTATTTTTTAATTTATGAAAGATCTAAGGGTTGGATTCCTTCCTTATTCTTCCTCATGTTCTTTATCTCTTGGAGTGTCCAAGAGATCCAAGGAACATGTATTTGATTGACATTAGGAAGGATCCGCGAGAAGCTAGCACTTCGAGCAGATCTTCATTCAACGAACCTCCGATCTGTGTTACAGATTTGTGTGGATCACCTGTAGAGGTCGAATGCATGTGCAGCTCTAAAAGTAATAATGAAAATCAATCACGGAGTTCTCGACCCATGCAAGATAAGAGATCTGATCTCTTGGTAACCTAGATATGATCTAGGGTTAGATCTAGAATTGTTCTAGATCTAGGTATTGATATGATCAATACCACTTATAATTAATTTATTTTTAGATTTATATTTATATCATGATATGTTATAGATCCTTGATGTAGAGTTTTTTAATCTGATTACATGTATATTATAGATTAAATTATTTAATCTATGTCTTTCACTGCTTTAATTTTTTAAAAAAATTTGAAATCTATGCATGAAACCCTGCATGTTTACCATCAGTGGTATCAGAGCATCTAGATTCTTTTATAACATATTCATATATGCTTAAGAATAAATTTAAAAATTAAAATTAATTAAAGGTCACACATACTGCTATAAGGTTGTCTTGTTGTAAGGTTAACCACTTATAATGAAAAGGTTGTCCTAGTATGTGCTGATCTGAACCTGAATCATGAATTATTTAGATTAGATCTAAACAACTTATGATTTAATTTTTTAATTTAAATTTAAAATTAAATAGATATTAGATCTATTTTAGATTATTTAGATTAGATCTAAATAATATCAGGATTGTACATACTGTCATAAGATTATCCTACTGTAAAGTTTATCCCTTACAGTGAAAAGATTGTCCTAGTATGTGCTGATCCGAGAAACCTAAATCATAAATATATTAGATGAGATATAAAATAATTTATAATTTAATTTTAAATTTTAAATTTAATATTAATTGATTTATGATCTGATTTTATTCATTTAGATAAGATCTATATGATATGTTTCATGTTCTAGATCTAGATCCTAATGATACATATGTTGATATGTAGTTTTTAGTTTTGAATCTAATTTGAATATGTATGATATATTTGTTTTGTAGAATTTTAAATTGTGAACTTACTTTCTGCAAACTTTTAGATTCGAAACCTTAGGACATGATCAAAACTATGAAACAAATTAGATCTAAAACCATGTATTGAATATGATTCAATATAAATTATTTATAATTTAAAAATATTTTAAATAATAAAGTCAAAAATTAGTTCTGAGGTTTTATAAACATAAACCCATAAGCTTTGAACTTAATTGAGAATTAAGTGATTATTTAGGATCTAGGTTTATGATTTAAAGATCTTAAGATAATTTCATAAAACATGGATTAAAGGAAAATGGGTTAGCTTTGATCAGATCCTTAGCTGGGTTAGACCTAGGATTAGATTAAATATGGACTTAGTTAAGAAATTGATCAAACCTAATTAATAGTTAATTAGGATTAAGTCATTTCTTTAGATTAATTTAATAGTTGTAGTTGATCAAAGTCCATACATCTAACAAATGGATACTGATCGTGGCTTAGTGGTTGAGCCCGAGTCTTTAGACAAACTAAATCAAAATTGATAAATCGATTGGTGTCTAAGATAAGTCTGGCATCTCAGATCGGTGGTTTTTAATTGGTAGCCTACTTATCTAGCTATTTCTGATGGTGTCTAAGGCAAGCCTTGGCAGACTCTTCCATCGATCTCACTTATCTGGTCAATATTGTTAATCAAGTTTTGATTAGGTTGCTCATTGATTCATGCTAACTCATGTAACATAGAAAATCAGTGAGATTGATTTTATTCAGTGAGACTGATCTAGGTGCTCATGGACTAAAATCGATCCTAGTCCTTGTTGATGACTTGAGAAGTCAGTGGAAGTACTTGACTTGGTGAAGTCAGTGGAAGCAAATTGGTCCATGTCCTTTCTATCCTTAAATCATTAATAATTTAAATCCTCTAAAATTATTAGGTTCTTAAAATGATAAAGTTATGGGGATAACCGAGTCATAGCCTCCCATTAAGGTGTTTGATAATGGGTCCATTAACTCAATAATCATTGTAGGACCAAAGGTTTGGTGCTTGTTGACTAATGAAATTATCATCCATCATATGACGACTTGGATGTGTCTCTCTAATGGTGGTTAGGTTGGCCAACCAAAGTTGGGATTAATTATTCATTGGTTAGATACACTAAGTATGGTCATGTTAATAGTTGGACCTAACTGAATCCTTATAGTGAAGGCCAAAGCCTACTGATTAGATTTCTAGGATAAAATTAAATTACTAAAAATTATTTTGAGAAATAATTGATTGTGAACCCACCCTTAGATGTACATGGGTTGGCCAACCAAAGTTGGGCTCGTGTGTAATCTATGTGGATTCTAGTATCCATTAGAGAATTAAAGTAATTCCTCGATTTGGAGGTAGAGACTACCAGTTCAAACAAAATAGTGAAAGAATCTTTAGACTAAAGTCCAAGTCTTTAGGCTTAATATAATTCATATACTTAGGTCTATGTTCTCTTTTCTCATGGAATAAGGCTAAATCCTAATTGCTCCAATCATTGATAGACAGTGATAACTTATGGAACCCAACTTCAATAATTAATATCGAAAGTTGAATTTGGTTCAGCAGTATGAATGGGTTCGTATTAGGGCTTCAAAGCCCAGTCAAAACAATTAGTCCAAGGTTAACCCAAATTAGGCATAGTACTTCTAATGTTAGAAGCAGGGTCATAGGAAGAAGATTTGTCTTGCTTCCCTTGATCATAACTAGCTGAACAAGAGAAAGAAGTAAAAGTTGCTCATTAAAAATGTTATATGATAACATTTAAAATTTCTCTGTATATAATTCTACTACATGGGTATTTGATGTCGGTAGTCTTACGCAATTTGTTGCAAAGACTATAAGTAAGTGGGACATTTGAAAATGATGAGAAATACTTGAACATTGGGGATAGAAGTCTTATTCCAATCCTAACTTTAGGAATTATCAAGCTCATTTTTAATAGATGTCATTTTTAGTGATTGTCACTATTGTCCATTGTTTATGATAAATGTGATCTCTGATGGCCTTTTGGTTAGAGATTGTTATCATTTATCAATAAAGAGGATTATTATGATATTATTATGAATAATGTTACAATAATACATGGACAATAAAGAAATGGCATTTAACATTTACACAGCCTGTTAAGTGTAATGTACACATCCAAGTTAGATTATGTCATGGATATCTATCTTTGGCATTATAGGCTTAGTCATCTTGATAAGAACAGGATAAACGAGTTAGCTTGAGAGGAAAAACTTGACATCAATGATTGTGAATCATTGATAGCCCGTGAATCTTATCTTCTTGGGAAGATGACAAAGTCATCTTTTACTAAAAAAAGGTGAAGGAGCCGATAAAGTTCTAAGTCTCATACATAGCAATGTATGTGGACTTATGAACTTAAGTGTTAAAGAAAGATATTAATATTTCATTACAGATGACTTATCCTGGCATGGATGCATCTAGGATAAATCATTTAAAATGTTCAAATGATTCAATAATGAAATAGGAAAATAAACTGGATAAGATATTAAAACTCTTCAATCAGATCGAGGAGGTGAATACTTATCCAGTGAAGTTTGTGACATATCTAGGAGAGAATTGGTTCTCTCTTGGTGGATTTCTTTTCAAAATTCAGTGTATCTAAAAAAAGAAATTAAACTTTATTAGACATTGTTTAATCCACGATAGGGTTTACTAGTCTGCCTGTTTTAGGGTTATGCTTTATTGACTCTTGTTTTACTTTGAAAAGAAAATTTTTGAGTAAATCTATTGCATAGACTCCATATGGGATATGGATCGGGCATAACCTAGACTCTCTCACCTTTGGATTTGGAGTTGATTGGCCTATGTCAAATATTTGCACACAGATAAACTTGGATCTTGGTCTAAAAAGTATTTAAGGGTGATTAATTCTACCATACTAAAGAGCATGAGATGTTCATCAGTAATAAGGGCATTCATTTTGAAAAGAAGTTCCTTAGAGAAGGAACTAATGTCTGTAAAGTTAAACTTGAAAAAATTTGACTAGTAGAAAAGAACCGATGTAATCTAGTAAACTTACAGAACTAGATTTGATCAGATCCGGAGGTCCATTAAAGTAGCACCTTTAAGGAGATCCGATAGAATACTGCATTAGCCGGACAGATACTTCAGTGTCTTGGTTCGGGATGGCATCTTATTGATCACAATGAGAATAACAAGGATTTGATCATCTACAAGGATGTAATGTAGTTGTCTAACTTTAAGAAGTGGCTTGGAGTCACATGATCCAAATTGAAGTCTATGAAAATCAATAGTGTATGGACACTAGTTGATTCACCTAAAGGGATAAAATCCATTGAGTGTGAATGAATTTTTAATAAGATCAGAGTAGCACAAATGGGAAGGTAAAGACCTATAAAGCCTATTTGGCTATTATCTTAGTTTTGGAACATACATTTTGAACATATGTCTTTGTTATGAATAAAGATAAATCCTACATTTATAATTGGGCAAAATATTCTGTAGTGTTATTCCTTGTATTGTTTAAGGATGAAATTCTCTTAATCAGGAATGGCATTCCAGCATTGCAAGAAATAAAGGTTTACCTATCATCTTATTTCTCCATGTACGAGACTAGACATGGTATACTCGCTAGAGGTAGTGAGTAGATACCAGTCTGATCCAAGTGAGAGCCATTGAAAGATTATATAGACAATCCTTAAGTATTTAAAAAATACTAAGGTTCAGTGACTCAAATATGAAAGTACTAATTTAAAACATATGGATGTTATAATTTCAGTCAAAATAAGATAACAATAAGAGAATATTGGGTCATACCCTAATTATAGAAGTAATCTACTGGAAAGGTTCCAAGCAGTATACTTTAGCCTATTCAGTTAGTGATGTAGAGTACATCATGGCATATGATGCTACCATGTAAGTTGCGTAGTTGCTGAGGTTCATTAGCAGTTGGGAGTGGCATCCTCCACCAATGGTCCAGTCCTATTATAGCACTGGAGCCATAGCTCAGGCTAAAGAACCAAAGGATAAGTATATTCTACATCACTTTCACCTTAGATATTAGATCTGGGTGACGTCGATCTTTAGAAGATCGATGTAAAAGGAGAAGTTGATCGACCCATTTGCTAAGGCCTCAGAACTAAGGAGTTCTACGAACTCAATGGAAGATAGGATATTTGATATCATTCTGATTGGCTTTAGTCTAGGTGGAAGTTGTTGGAAAATGTGTCCTAAAGCAAATCATCTAAGTAATAGATGATTGAAATTAGTATATGAATTATCTAATAATAATAATTATTTGGCTGATTCATCATGAAAGTTCTATCTTTTTTAAATGAACTCCTAAATTATGATGAAGTCCTTAGAACCATAATCAATCGATAAATAAGGATTTATCAGATGGTTCTTAAATTATTCATGATTAAATGATAAGTTATTAATATGGATGATAACTTATCGAGTGTAGATTGCTCTATGTCATATGCATTAGTTGTTCTCGTAATCAAGTAGTGTGAAGACACTGATATGGCATTCAGGTGAGATGTAGGAGTACATCTACACTAAACGTGATCAATGTACCATTTTACTATCAAGAGTAGATAGCTAAGGCCTATGGGTATAAGTGTCCCTCCGATCTGAGATCACCACAATGACTTGCAAGCAACTCACTATACTTTGGTGCCGGATTGCCTATATTTCTAATATAGGTTCGAAAGATTTTTGGATACAATTAAGTATTTGTGAAGTCGGTGTGTGGGTCAAGATGGGATTGGCCACTCCTGATTAGCTTCAGAAAGAGAATGTCTCATGGTGTTTCAATTTAGCAAAACCTAGGTCTAGGTAATCCTCGTGAGGTGTCATGAGATTTGCAAAATTTTGAGACACAATAAAGATGACTTATATGAGTGTTTGATAGTATACTCGAAGTTGTCTTGATTATTATTGATCATAGGGATGAATTATATGGTAACCATGGATTAGGGTTCTAAGAATGTTGCTTTGCATACATTCGATCTATCTGGATGTCGGGAATCATTGCTAGATGGTAACTTCAATTGATATAGAAATTAGTTCCTATGCTATTGACTTAGGCTCGAACCTATGGGGTCACATACATTAGAGTTTGTAATCTGATAAGATGATTAATCAATGATTGAGAATTGATAGGTACACGATGCTGTCGTTAAGACACCGTGTTTATCAATTTAAATCCGACTCTTTACTTTTTAAACTAATTAATTATGAAGAAAGTGGTGAGTCGGGTCGAATCCACAGAGAGGCAATGATTTATTTCTAAAATCTTTGATTTTATTTTTTTTAAGAAAAGAAAGCAAAGATTAAAGTCAAAAAATAGATCTATAAATAAAAATAGAATTTAAATTATGCAAAAATAAATTTGATACTAAGATCTACTATTTAGATCTTAGCAACTACTTATAGTAAAATTAAAGAGCAATAAAGAACAAATAATTTAAAGAGCTAGAATTGAAAAGAATAATGAAACTTTCTTTATTAAATTTAAAACTAAGATGCAGAATTTAAATACAAGAAATTAAAGAAAATTCAGAATTTTAATACAAGAAATTAAAGGAAAAAAAACTAGATGAAGATCGCAGATCGGCGTAGGCATGAAGATGGCGTAGAAGACCGGCTCTTCTTCTCAGCAGCACCGCAGCTTTGAAGCAACCTTTAATCCCGAGCTTGACTTCCACCCTATACCTTAGCTTCTCTTCCAACCCTCCTCCCCTTTCTTAGAGGCTTAGGATCCTTTTTATAGAGCTAGAAGAGGTAGATATTTATTTCTAAAAGCAATATGGGACTAATTCCCTTTGTAATCGTAAAAATTTGAATAAAATTTGAATAAAAACAATCCTGTTACGTCTCTGGTAAATCTGGTAAAATCAGGCTATCCGATAGGAATCGAACGGTTCAAAAATCGTCAAAATCGGATGCCTATCAGCCCAGATCAGCTCGAATTAAATACTGGCCGTCCGATCGCGCTTGATCGAGGAAATCTGGCCGCAAATCGCGCTTCGGGAGTCCTGATCACCGCCGGGAGCATTCTGGACCGTCGGATCGAAGCTGGAATCAGGCGCTGCCATTTGATGGTGATCCGAGTGAAATTGGCAACCGAAAAAAATGCTGACCGTCCGATCTTAACCGCAATCAACCGCAGCCGTCCGATCGCGCAATTACTGTTCCCATGGACCGCGTAGACCGGCCGCACCGCACACCGCAACCAATCAACGCTTCTGTCACCGAGTGAAATGACCAGATTGCCCTGTGAGCCGCGATAAATTTCTGTAGACCCTTTAAGGGTCTAGGTCCACCACGTGGCAGGCTCTGATTCGCCGGACTTTGCTGAGCTGGCGGTCCACGCCTGGATCGTAGACCGGCTGATGGCTTCAATGACTGAGTCGGCTTTGATGGCTCGGCTTGGCTCGGCTGGTGGCTCGGCTTGCGGAGCCGGCTGAGCCATTTTCTTTTTTTTATTTAATTTTTATTTATTTTATATTTTTTTTAAAAATTCATATCTTTTTCATTTTAGCTCCGTTTTACTTGAAATTTATTTCGTTGTGATCAAAAAAATGAGCTCTTTCTATTGAATAATAAAATTTTATTTTTTAATTTTTATTATTTTTTATTATTTTTTAATTAATTTTTTAATTAATAAAAATATGAATTTTTTAAAAATTATATATAAATTGATTGATAATTCTTAAAAATTAATATAAATTAATTAATAAATTAATACTTTTATTGGTGAATTTATGATGCTTATCACACCCCCCAACTTAAGCTTTGCTCGTCCTCGAGTAAAGAAAGAATTTAGTTTAGATCAATTACCATATTTTGTTGAGATCTTCCTTCACAAAAATAAATCTAGAATTTAAGATCAAAAGTTTAGACAGTATCACTAACTAAGTATTGAGTTTCAGAAGTAAATTTCACAGGCAGATTAATCAGAAACTTTCTTAGAGTTCATCTAAAGATTTTCAGCACTTTGTGTCGTGAATACTAACTTAGCATTTGGGTGTTGATTCAAAGGGCAAATGAATCTTCTTTTTATCACCTATTTTGGTTAGTTTTATATACTCCCAAGTTAAGTGCATGAATTAAGGTAGCTTTCACACTGCTTCTTTTTTTTTTTTTTTTTTTTTTTTTTAAAATTGTGCTGAGCATCCTGGCCTTCCCTTCACCATTTGATGTGAACTTCTACATTTAAGGTGCAAAGTTCTAGTTTAGGGCAATCCACATATACTCTATTTTTTGCACTTTTTTTTTTTTTTTTTTTTTTTTTTATTTTAGAAAGCAGGTAGCTCTTTCCTTAAATTCAAGTTTCTTTAATTGAAGTATATATAAACCATCAATTTTTAGTGATAATTGAATCCTCAATTTAGCCTTATAATCAAACACCTGCTGTGCTTCATTAGTGTGCATGTGCAAGTAGAAGTGCTGTTAGCCTTTAAATGACCTAAGTAGGTTGCTAATGGTCTGACCAAATAATCTGCTTCTTGACTCGCTACCATTATTAGTTAATACTTTCTAACTTTATTACTTATCCTAGTTTATTTTGCTTAAGATTCTCTTTCCCAAAATATGGTTTGTTCAAAATTTTTATTTTTATTATTATTATTTTTTTAATAGTTTTATTATTATTATATATATTATTTATTTATTTAATTTAATTTTTTTTAAAATTTTTTTAATATTTTATTTATTTAATTATTATTATTATTATTATTAATTTTTATTTTTATTGATTTATTTATTTATATATATATATATTTGTTTTATTTTTTTTTATTATTATTATTTTTTTTATATTTTTTTTTTTTACCCCAACTGAATTGACATTGTCCTCAATAAAAGAGTGTAAATTATGTTTATTTATTTAGCATGGGTCTTGAAGCTTATGATCCTTCTCCCGCTTTTTGGTTCTCCAACTTAGCCTAAAAAAATAAATAAATAAATTAGATTCAAGAAGTATTGGGTTGCCTCCCAATAAGCGCTAAGTTTATTGTCTTCAGCCAGACAAGAATGCAGTTTAATTCATTGTGGTTCTATTAATTGCACTTGATCAATATTTCGATGTTAATGATATCCCTTCGATATATGGTTTAAGCCTTTGGCCATTTACCTTAAAAAAATTTTTAGTCCTGGGATCATAGAGTTTAATTGCACCATGTGGGAATACATGATTAACTATATAAGGTCCATCCCATCTGGATTTTAGTTTTCCAGGAAATAATCGAAGCCTTGAGTTAAATAACCAGACTTGTTGATTTGGCTCAAAGGTTTTTCTTGAAATATGTTTATCATGGAAGGCTTTCATTTTTTCCTTATAAATTTTTGAATTTTCATAAGCTTCTTGCCTTAATTCTTCTAATTCACTTAATTGTAACATCCGATTGGAACCAGCTTTGTTTAAATTGAAAATTTAATTATTTTATTGCCCAATATGCTTTATGTTCAAGTTCTACCGGAAGGTGACATGCTTTTCCATAGATTAATCTATAGGGAGACATTCCAATGGGGGTTTTATAAGCTGTCCTATAGGCCCATAATGCATCATCCAATCGATCTGACCAATCTTTTCGATCAGGCCTAATAGTCTTTTGTAAGATATTCTTGATTTCCCTATTAGAGACTTCTACCTGACCACTTGTTTGCGGATGGTATGGTGTAGCTATCTTATGTGTCACCCCATATTTTCGTAATAAAGTTCTAAATTGATGATTTGTAAAATGGGTACCCCCGTCACTAATGATAGCACGTGGAAATCCGAACCTGGAAAAGATATTCTTCTGAATAAATTTTAGGACTACTTTATGATCATTGGTTCGAGTTGCTATTGCTTCAATCCATTTAGAAACATAATCGACAGCTACCAAAATGTATTCAAATCCATTGGAAGGTGGAAAAGGTCCCATAAAATCAATTCCCCATACATCAAAAATTTCAACCACTAAAATGGGGTTCAAAGGCATCATGTCTTTCTTTGAAATATTCCCTAAGGCTTGACACTTAAAACACTCCTGACTAAAAGTATGGGCATCCTTAAATAATGTTGGCCAATAAAAACCACTTTGTAACACTTTGGCCGCAGTTTTTCGTCCAGAAAAGTGTCCTCCACAAGCAAGAGTATGACAAAATTGTAAGATACTCCATTGTTCAGATTCAGGAACACATCTACGAATGATTTGATCAGCACAAATTCTAAAAAGCTCAGGATCTTCCCAAAAATAATATTTGATTTGAGCAAAGAATCGATCCTTTTCATTCTTAGACCAGCCATCAGGAATTTGTCCTATGACTAAGTAATTGACAATATTTGCAAACCAAGGAGTCTTTGTATGTGAAACTGTTAACAATTGTTCATCTGGAAAAGATTCTCTGATTGATACAGGTTCATTATCTTTCACTAGGATCCTAGACAGATGGTCTGCTACAACATTTTTAGATCCCTTCTTATCTCGAATTTCAATGTCAAATTCTTGTAACAGTAAAATCCATCTAATTAATCATGGTTTAGCATCTTTCTTTGAGAGCAGGTATCTCAAGGCTGAATGATCCGAGTAAATTATGATTTTTGATCCTAATAAATATGATCTAAACTTTTCTAGGGCAAACACAATGGCTAGCAACTCTTTTTCAGTGGTGGTATAATTCATTTGTGCTTCATTCAGAGTTCTACTAGCATAATAGATCACTACAGGACATTTGTTTACCCTTTGGCCTAGGACAGCTCCTATGGCAAAATCTGAGGCATCGCACATAATTTCAAAAGGTAGTGACCAATTAGGAGGTTGTATGATTGGAGCTTTGGTCACAGCTTCTTTTAAGAATTTCATAAGCTTTAAGACAATTTTCATCAAAGTTAAAAGAAACATCCTTAGCAAGGAGATTACACAAAGGACGAGAAATTTTAGAGAACTCTTTGATGAAGCGACGATAGAATCCTACATGACCAAGAAAAGATCGAATTTGTTTGACAGAAGTGGGAGGAGGAAGTTTAGAAATTAGTTCAACTTTAGCTTTATCTACCTCAATCCCTTTCTTGGATACTATATGTCCTAAAACGATCCCTTCTTGAACCATGAAGTGGCTCTTTTCCCAGCTTAACACTAGATTAGCCTCAATACATCGTTTTAATATTTTCTTCAAATTGTTGAGACAACTCTCAAAAGATTCTCCAAAGACTGAAAAGTCATCCATGAATATTTCTAAGAAATCTCCTATCATGTCTGAAAATATTGACATCATGCACCGTTGAAAAGTTGCAGGTGCATTACATAATCCGAATGGCATTCTACGGAAAGCAAAGGTTCCATAAGGACATGTAAAGGTGGTCTTTTCTTGATCTCCTGGGTAGATTGCTACCTGATTGTATCCCGAGTATCCATCTAAAAAGCAAAAGTATTGTTGGCCTGCTAGTCTTTCTAGGATTTGATCGATAAAGGGTAAGGGAAAGTGATCTTTTCGGGTGGTTGTATTGAGTTTTCTATAATCTATGCAGACACGCCACCCAGTGGAAAGTCGTGTTGGTACTAAGTTTCCATGTTCAGTGCGGACAACCGTAAGTCCAGATTTTTTTGGAACAACTTGTGTAGGACTCACCCAGTGGCTGTCAGAGATAGGATAAATAATTCCAGCATCTAACCATTTAATTACTTCTTTCTTGACTACTTCTTGCATGTTAGGATTAAGCCTTCTTTGCATCTCTCGAGTTGGTTTGGCATTATCTTCTGTATAAATATGGTGCATGCATATTGACGGACTAATTCCTTTTAAATCGGCAACGGTCCACCCTATGGCCTCTTTATATGTTTTTAGAATATTTACCAATTGGTTTTCCTGTTCAGTAGTTAAGTTGGAAGCAATTATTACTGGTAGGGTTTTCTTTGATCCTAAAAATACATACTTAAGTGATTCAGGTAAAGGTTTTAGTTCAAGTTGTGGTGGGGCCTGAATTGAAGGACGTAGTGGTTCAATTTTTCGCTCAGGTAAGGGCTCAATTTTCACTGACCAAGGTAATGAATGTGATGGTTGAGGTAAATTAAGCAGGGTATTTACTTCCTGGGTTTGAGTATCTTCAGTGGGTTCATCATCTTGTAGTAAATCTAAGGAGGAATTAGATTCAACTATTTCATCTATCTGATTGATTACAAAGCAGTCTTCCTCCTCTTGGGTGTACTTTGGGGTATTAAAAACATTAATTCTTACTTTTTGATTCCCAAAAGAAATATCCATAGCTCCCATTTTACAGTTGATATTGGCATTCGCGGTTGCTAAGAATGGACGTCCTAAAATTATGGGATTTTGGTTCAGCTCTTGGGATGGTTCCATGTCAAGTATGAGAAAGTCTACAGGAAAATAACATTTATCTACTCTAACTAGAACATCCTCAATTAAACCACGCGGTGTTTTTATAGATCTATCAGCTAATTGCAAAATGACTGACGTGGGTTTTAATTCTCCAATCCCAAATTTTTCATAAACCGAGGTTGGAAGGAGGTTTACACTAGCTCCTAAGTCTAGTAATGCTCGGTCAAAGGTTATACCTCCAATAACACATGAAATTAAGGGTGCACCAGGATCTTTCATCTTTTGAGGTATTGGATTTAACAGGACCGCACTTACATCCTCGGATAGCATAACTCTTTTGGTGGTTCGTGGCTCACGCTTTTGGGTACAGAGTTCTTTAAGAAATTTAGCATAGGCTGGAACATGCTGAATTGCATCGATGGAGGGGTAAATTAATATGAACTTGTTTAAATAGTTCCATTAGCTCCTTGTTGCGTGTTTCTTGCTTTTTGCGAGAAGAGCCTGCTTCTAAGGCCGAAGGGAACGGGGCTTTGGGTTTATATGTCTCAGCTAATTCATCTGTTCTCTTCTTTTCTTTATCCATCTTATCAGTGTCAGTACCAGTCTTAAGCTCAAGTTCTTCTATATGATTATCCTCTTCTTCAAATTTCTCATCTTGGCTAACATCAGTATTGGCCTCTATCACCTGGTCTTGATATGGGTCCTTAAGAATCCTACCACTTCTAAGTTCAGATATTGCTTTGGCATTTTCTAATTGGGGGTTCTTAGGTGGAATGTTAGATGGATGAGTAAATCCAGGTGGTTGATAGACATTGGATGGATTATTTTTAGGATTTGCAATTGGTTGGCTTGGTAATTGACCCGGTTCTCTCCTCATGCTAGACTCAGCTATTTGTCCTATTTGAGCTTCTAGTCTGGCGATTGATTGTTGTTGGCTTAGAATTAATTGTTGAAGTTGATTGAATTTATCGTCGGCTAGATTGGTCTGTTGAGGAGGTGGGTATGAGGGTTGATTATAATGTAGTGGTTGAGAAGACTGACTAGGCTGACCCTTATTATAGGCATAGTTCTGGTATTGGGGCCTATTTTGATAATTCTGAACTGGTGGGATTTGGGTCTGAGCCTGAGTTTGTTGTGGTTTCCAAGAGAAATTAGGATGGTTTCTCCAACCAGGATTATATGAATTTGAATATGGGTCATTAAGTGGTTTTGAGTAACCTTGAGCAGCTTGGACTTGTTCTTGGATAAGAGGTGGTAATTGTGCAACCGTGGGACATTCACTTACATGATGTGTTGGGCTAGCACAAATAGAGCAAATCACTTGATAATTAGAAGCTGGTGTGTATTGTGCAGGGGATTGTTGACCTAAGTTTAGGAATTGATCTAATTTCTGTGCAATAAGGTCGACTTTATCTAATTTTTGTGCTATTATGTTCAAATCTGCCTTAGAATTGAGTTCCGAAGTTTTGATCTCATAAATTCCTGCCCGTTTTTGTTGAGAAATTGATCTTTCATAAGAAGATAATGAAGCATGGTTAATAGAGTTTTCACTTAAAGTTTCAAACAAGGTATAAGCTTCATCCTCACTTTTGCTCATGAATGCACCTCCACAGGATGCATCAACCATCTGCTTATATTGATCTCCTAAACCTTCATAGAAAGCTTGTACAATTTGCCACTTAGATAGACCATGGTGTGGGCATTTTCTAAGGAGTTCCTTAAGTCTTTCCCATGATTCATGAATTTGTTCCCCTGGAAGCTGAGCAAATCCCGTGATGGCTCGCCTCATGGTATTGGTTCGTCCTATGGGATAAAATTTCTTAAGAAATTCATGTTGCATCTCTGCCCATGTTTGAATTGTTCTTCCTAATGTGCCAAGCCAGTACTTGGCTTTATCTTTTAATGAGAAAGGGAACAAGGTCAGTCTAAGGGCATCATCAGAAAAATTCTGAATTTTTACCGTAGAGCAGATTTCTAAGAACTCATCCAGATGTTTGTAAGGGTCTTCATTGGCATTCCCATAAAAAGATGGGAGCATCTGGATTGTGGTCGACTTAATCTCATAGTGACTAGCAGGGATATCAGGTATGTGGATGCAAGTCGATGGGTTGTAGGTGGAAGGAATAAAGTATTCCTTCATCTGCCTAGGTGGTTCTTCACGATTTCCAGCCATTTGATTATCTGGTCTTAAATGAATTAGTCTTTCAATTTCAGGATCTGGTTTAACTAGGTCAGGTAAAAGTGATCTTCTACCGTGCATGTACTAGTGCAATTTGATATATGGTTCAATTTTTTTTTTTTTAAATTATTATTATTATTATTTTTTTAATTTATTTATTTTTTTAAGAAAAGAAGAGAGAAAGAAAGAAGAGGAAAAATCCTAAAGAATCTTAAATCTGGAGAAGATAGGGAGGAGTTAATTTTGGTTTATGTTAGATATTATTTGGCAAACAAGTTAGGCAATCAATCCTGACTAAGAGTTATCCTAGATCTAGACAGCTCCTAACTGCCAAGATCACCTTCAAGCCCTCCAAATAGAGGATTAACCAATCAACTGGCCAGGTAAGTGTAAAGTCGGTGGGAGTCCCTCCGTTGCTTGCCTTAGACACCAATTGTGCTTGGCCAGGTAAGCGAACAGAACCAATTAAGTAACCACCTTCTTTCGGGCCCAATCGTCCCTGAACCACTTTCCTAGACACCAGTCAAATTGATTAATCCCTAACTTGGTTCAACTCTTAGGATTTCTTGTCCTATTGAGCTCGAATATCCTTAAAGGTTAATGTCTAATTGATTTTAAGAGTTAAGGTTTGGGTTAATGCAGGATGCTGGTTGGTTGTTTGTGGGCTAAGGAAGGGTGATCAAATCCCCACCTTATCTTGTTTAATGGGTTGTGCCCTTAATTTGGTTTAATATGAAATATGCAAAAGAAAAAAAAAATTCCAATCAAAGAGTTCTATGCAATTTAAACTAATTAATTAAATTATAAAAAGGCTTACCTTGACTCCAGCAATCACCAAAAATAAGAATAAAAACTAATATGATGGATGCTCTAAATAATTAGGGTTTCTAATCTTGTGATGAGATTTTTAATTAGGTTTATGTAGGTAATATTTTTAATTAATTTAAAATAAAGCAAATATTAAAAATAAAGAAAGAGATTTAGGGTTTAGGAATGATCTCACCGAATAGGATTGAGAGTTTTGTTCGTGCCCTAATCTTCCTTGTTCCTTTTTTTTTTTTTTTCTTTTCTGCAAAATAAATAAAAAAATAATGAGTAGGCAGTAAAAAAAAAATCAAAGAAATAAAGAAATTTTAATTTTTATGCCTCCCCGGCAACGGCGCCAAAAACTTGATAGGGACACGATGCTGTCGTTAAGACACCGTGTTTATCAATTTAAATCCGACTCTTTACTTTTTAAACTTAACTAAAAATTATGAAGAAAGTGGTGAGTCGGGTCGAATCCACAGAGAGGCAATGATTTATTTCTAAAATCTTTGATTCTTTTTTTTTTTAAGAAAAGAAAGCAAAGGATTTTTTTTAAAAATTAAAGTCAAAAAATAGATCTATAAATAAAAATAGAATTTAAATTATGCAAAAATAAATTTGATACTAAGATCTACTATTTAGATCTTAGCAACTACT